>JAQQZR010000013.1:6604365-6640194 GCA_030068235.1 Notoglanidium macrostoma | reverse complement strand
TATATAGATAGATAGATAGATAGATAGATAGACATGCACCACTTTTCCGCCAAGGCTGTTTGAGGGCCAGTTCGGAACCGGGGTCTAATCTTGAACAAGTGCTTTGTGTTTTGATAGCTGAAGAAGCAGATCTTGGCCAGGAACACTAGTAAGACAGTCGCACCAACATTTTGCTGGTCCAGAACCAAGAACTTCTGACATCAGGAGCTGGGGGATGGATTATCAAGACCAACAAGACCAACTAAAACTTTGTGGCAGCCTTTTTTGTAAAAAAACTAGAGCTAGCACAGTGTCTAGTCTGCCTTATCCAAAGAAGAAGAAAAAGCAGAACTTCAGTATGGATGTGAAATTGAAGTAACAGCCAAGAAAGCGAAGACATCAACAGACATATAGAGTGATGTGATGACATGGCTCAATGGTGGCTCTCTAAAAGCAAAAAAAGCAAACCGGTTCTTAGAAGGTTCACAAGTTGAACCAGTACTACCAGCTCAGAACAATCAGCAGGAAGACAGAAAGGAGGAAAAAAGGAGGAAGGAAAGTTAGAGCAAGGAAGGAAGGACAGAGGGAGAAAGAGAAGTGGAGAGTGGAAAGTAAGCATGAAAGACAAAGGGAGAAAGATGCAAGAGGAAGGATGAAAATATGTGAGAATGAAAGACAGAAGGAAGGAAGGATGACAAAGGGTGTGTAAAAGAAGTATGGAAGTATTCTCTCTCCCTCACTTTCTCTCTTTCAGAATAATTCCCATGTCTCACATCCTCTGTGTTTCTCATTCAATTTGGAAGTATGTCTCTCATCACTGAATTAAATATATGATATTTTCCTTTCACTCAGCACTGAAAGGAAAGTTTTGTGGCATGTTATTAATGTCACTTCTTAGGCTGCATTAAACCGATCCTCTCTATTCATTGTTATTGTATTAATTCTCCCTCTTTCTCTCTCTTTTTTGAGAGCCCTGTCCATCATATACTGTTTCAAAAAGCGGTAGTTTTAAATCACAGTCAATGATTCACTCTTAATGGTGGCTTTAGTTAGTGTTTTTGTAATTTAAAAGGACTTTAAAGGAGGTGTATGAACTTTTAGAGCCATCTGCTGCCTGTGAAGTGAATCTTAATCGCAATGAAAAAATTGCTCATCCTGTTCCAACCATGACCGCTCTAATGAATATATGTGCCTCTATGTGGTTTTTTGGTTTTTTTCAAAGAGAAAAATAATACAGATGAACTGCTTTGTTTTGCATGGCAATTTTATGAAGCATAATTTACCGAGGTACAAAATATGAGAGTGGACAATGAAGAAATCCTTAAATACAAATATTAAAGTATTAGATGGAACACTTGTTTAATTTATATCCTTGTATTCTTTCTGTTGTAATTGCCAAAAGTGGTTAAACTCCATAAAACCCTCCAGCATAATTTCCATGAAGTGTATTTAATTAAAAGTCAGTCTGGCTGTGGTTAGTCACAAAGAAAAAGAGAAGAAAAAAAACAAAGCGCTAGTGGGTTCAAATGGCACGGGAAAAATTATTTTATTCAGCAGCATAGCAAAATTAAATATTAAGATAATCCTTCAGTAATAAAAGTCTAATTCACTCTTTTACTGGATAAGAACTGGTTATTATATTAGTTTTTTACCCTTAAAATCCACAAATCTTCTTCTAGTATCACAAATCTTATCCCTTTTCATTTTTTCCTGAATGTTAAAATGATGTGCCGCACTATTAAACACACAGGAAAGGTGTGCATTATTGCCTAAATACACCCTCAACACTCTTGGTTTCTACTGCCAGTATGTCCAAGACACATTGGTGTGTAAATCCTGAATATGAATGGAATGTACAAATGAAAAAAAAAATCAATAATTGGATCATCACATAATATCCTTAATCCAAAGTGCAGTTGGTGTCCCCTTGTACCCTCTCCTCTTGAAATAAGCCCAGGATATATTAGTGTGTGTCTAATATCATATGAGAACATATAGCAATAATATAATAAGATAATGAGAGAGAATATCTTGATACCAAGCTCCATTGGTGACATAATAAAAACGATGTATGGCCATGAATTAATAATGCGAGGGAATGGAATCCTAATGCATAGCCATGACTAAGTAAGGCATGGGAACCAGATCATTAAGACATGGGAACAAGGTAATTAACTTGTGTCCATGACCAGGAATATTAGTAAATTAAATGTGGCCACCCCCGCGACCCAGATGGATAAAGCGGTATAGATAATGGATGGATGGATGGATAAATGTGGCCACATTTTAATAAAGCCTAATCATTGTATTCTGGCAGCAAAATGGAATGTGCAGATTTTATGGTAACCACCAGACAGTTGATGGGAAACTGTAGGCGTCTGTTAGCTAATGTATGCAAAAGAGATAACGCTTTCCTCTATGTGCGTGATGCTGCCATGTGACACAACATGAGCAGCAACCCGAACAGGCTGATATCACATCTCTTGAATGAGATACATGTTAGGCTTCAGCCTAGGGGTGTGCGATATCTATTGTCTACAATAACATCTTAATTGTTGTTTTAACAATGTGCGAGCTAAAATTACTGAGTATGTCACTCACCTTGCAAAAAACAATCAAAAACATCCCTGTCTCAGGAAATCAAAGAAGATAGACTACTTCATGTGTGCAATGCGAGGGCTTAGGTGTGCATGGTCAGTGCACCACAAGTTAGGCACAAGCGAATCCTTATACAGTGTCTGCAATCAGTTCTAATGTCAAATATTCGAGAGCAATCAAGCTTCCACTTACAGAGGGCCATGGTGCATGCTGGGTGTTGGCATGTAGTTCCACTGCACGAACCTGGAAGCACGTGCAGTAGCGCTGAACACAGAAAAAAATCACAGAGAGTGCTGCATGCAGCAAAATTCAAAGAGCACGCTGTGCATGCAGCCTGCCGAGGGAACTCTGGAGGGTGCTTGGGAGCACAGGCTGCCCTGTCGGCCTCTGGAGGACATTCAGAAGCACACTTGTTACTGCAGGCCTTCCCGTCAGCCGGCTGAGGAAGCTCCTCAGTGCTCTCAGCCCCCCAAAGAAAGTTTCTTGGGGTGCTTCCTTTTGGAAGGCTCTAGAACCACAAGAGCATCTCACCTGTCCTCACAAGTCCTTAGGATTCCGGAGGCACAGGTGCTCAATGTTAATGAGGTGCTCTGAGTAAAGACATGCTAGTCCTGTAAACCAGCGCATCATGCACCTCACCCAGATGAGGTCCGAAAGCCTGGGTTACACCAGGTTCTCCAAAAACAAGCGGCAGCGCACTAGGAACGAGCAGGGTTATTCCCTTACCCTGTCATAAGGTTCTGGTTGCTCAATGTCCCATTGTTGCTGAAACATAGAAGGCATGATACTTGTAAATATTAAACTAGCTTAACAAATTTTAGTAATGTTATTTTCTTATTATTGTACCTTCTTTTTCCTTTTTTTAAATTTATATAAGT
The DNA here is from genome assembly GCA_030068235.1 of Notoglanidium macrostoma. NCBI lineage: Eukaryota > Metazoa > Chordata > Actinopteri > Siluriformes > Auchenoglanididae > Notoglanidium > Notoglanidium macrostoma. The sequence continues at coordinate 6,636,739 of JAQQZR010000013.1, read as the reverse complement.
TTATGTAAAGTTGGGGGGGAACATGAGTGTAAGAATGTCATTACGGGTAATGAGGCTACATTGTTACCTGTATATGACAATAACACTTGAAACTTGAATGATGATCATGAACTCATCCTGAATCCACGGCAATCCTGCTGCATCCATGGTTTAGGCAAAGTGTTCTGTCAGGAAATGCAAAGTGTGACTGGATGCATGCGCAGGAAGCAGGCAGAAGTAAAACTCAAACAGTTTATTTAAACAAACTCTGCAATGGCAGAGTCAGGCAGGAAAAAGTCAAATCACCAGGCAGACAGAGACAACAGAGATAATCCAAGAACATCCAATAAAACAGGCTAGGGTCATACACACAGTGAACAGTACATTCCGAGGCAAGGCAGGAACAGAATAAAAAAATATAAGCAATGATCAAAAACCCGAGAGACAGAGATTACAAACAAAGGCTTGTCTTGAATGACTCATATTAATGCTTTGCAATCATAGTGTGCACAAGTGAGTCCTTATATAGTGTCTGTAATCAGTACTAACGTGATATAGTGGAGAGCAATCAAGCTTCCGCTTACGCAGGGCCACGATGCATGCTGGGTGTTGTAGTGCTGGCCTGTAGTTCTTCCGCACAAACCCGGAAACAAGTGCAATAGCGCTGAGCACGGTGAAAATCACAGAGAGCGGTGTGTGCGGCGAAATTCAAATAGCACACTGTGCATGCAGCCTGCGGCAAATCCATGACATAGAATTGAGAAGTAGAGAACAGTAGACTCGAGATGACTAAGGGCCTGTGTCCACCAACTGCATTTTTTGCACTAGAAGCATTTATTTTTTATACAAATCCTATGAAGTTCAATGTTGACAGCGCTCACCATCCTCAGTGCAAAAACACCCCTAGCATATAACTTTATGCGCTTAGGGTGCTTTTCAGTTGAAAATAGTTCAACTTTTGGAGCTCATCAATGTCAATTCTCTGTCACTGACCAATCAAAATCAAGAATGGGTGGGACTTACAATATCAACACTGTCAACAATGGTGGAGAAGTAACTTTTCCTGGAAAAACCCAGTTATTTAAGGTTATTAAAGGTTTACCAAGATCAATATTTGAAATCAATGTGATTTCTTCCCAGCATTTTAGCTAACCTTTCTAAAATAAACAGAGACTGGATGTTTACAATGAAGGAATGATGGGAGTGCTAGATGTTTCTTGTAACCTAGCAACAATAAGAGCTTGAGAAAAGCTGAAAATGAGCTTGTGGGTGTGGCCAGTGCAAAAAACACATCTGCTGGACAGAGGCCCTTAATCATTTTGTTCCTTCACGATTAGTAAATCGTCACCATGAGTTAATTACTTAATTCCCTCACATTAGTAAGAGACGGCCATGACTTAAGTCATGGAAGTTATTTACTATCATGATGGAACAACCTAATTATTTACCTCATTCCCTTGTATTTCAAAGTCATGGACATGTCTATCTCATTCATTTATGTTACCAAATTACTGCTATGACTTTTTTAAATTTTGTTTCCTTACATTAGTAAATCATTGCCATGACTTAATTATCTCATTCCCATGCATAAGTAAGGCATAGCCATGACTCAATTATCTTGTTCCCACATGTTAGTAAGTCATAGTTACAACTTAATTATTTTGTTCCTTCACATTAGAAAATCGTAGCTACAACTTAATTATTTAATTCCCTCATATTAGTAAGCCATGACATAATTATCTCATTCCCAGAATAACTAGATTTGTCACCAGCGGGGCTCTGTATCTTAAAGATGCACTGTTTGTGTATGTATTATCTCTATATTAGATAATACTAGAATATTACCGTTCATGATTAACCTATAGTTGAGAAAGCCTCACATTCATGCTAACAGCCAAAAAAGAGATGCTGAACACATGTTTCTCCTCCTACTCTAGAATCTTCTTAATGTCTCTCCTTCTTCCTTCCAAGACCTCAGACACACCTGGTCATGTCTGGCAACTAAATGGAAAGCTTTTACATTTGTTTACTCCCTCCCACTCTTCTTTTCTTCTTTCTCTCTCTCTCTCTCTCTCTCTCTCTCTGTCTCTCTCTCAGACCCGGCACTCAGAGATGGCAGACTTAGATGGAATTCGATGTGGCTTCTCCGAGATGAAAGTCTGATTTAAAATAAATAAATCAGAGAGGATAAATGCAGTCATGCAGTGGTTAATGACAGAGCATATTTACGTCCTGTGCCAAGAGAACAGATATGAAGAGTTTGGAACCCAGACATTCAGAATAGTAATAATGCTTTCCTTTTAGATTTGTGCATGTGTGTGTGTTTGTGTGTAGGCGGGTTTTATCCCTTATTGGTGTCTGGAAGGAATAAAGGTCAAAATGCAGGAATATTTTATTGGTAAAGTGCTATTTTCTATTCCAATCTGGTTTTATTTCCAATTTCCTTTCTGTTACAGAGGTCAGGGTTTGCCTAGTGTTTAGATATAGAGTAATATTTTAAGTTAAATAAGCCTAAAGATTTGGAAATGTGGGAAATGTACAAGTCAGTGGATTTCCAGTGTTAAATGAATCATTGGATGTATGTGTTTCTCTCTTAAAGGCTTAATTTAGCAGAGTGCAAGTGAGTAGATGGACTTTATGAATTGAATTATTTATGTATTATTAATGAGCTTTTAGAATTTATTCTTTTCTAGCATGCAGTAAAACCTCTACCCTAGCAAATTTAACACTACATCGTTTTACCTCATTTAAAAATAGTAATTTCTTCAAACCATCTGCATATGCAGATGCAGACTGTTGACACTACTGACTTGATGTTATTAGCAAGCTTAATCTACATTATTTAGCTAGCTAACGCAGATTAAAATTAGCTGGCTAACTAACTGGATAGACAGCTGTGTTGCATGAGTTTTTGAGTGTAAGAGTCGCATGCGAATTATAAATTATGCCTGATATTGCAGGCTACTAAATATTAAAAATGACTATTTCTGTGGCATTGTGAAATACTATAATGGTGGTTCCATGATTGGGGTGCCATTTGTGCCTCAGAAAGCACGTTTACAAATATATCTGTAAAGATAAAAGACATTTTAAACAGAGATAAAGTGTATACATCACTTTAAATATTTATAAAACTTCTACAGCACTTACGTATAAAACAGCACTGTATTACTTTACCTGGAAATCATGTAATGAATTGATATTTTAATAATATGATCATTAAAATGATTATGATTTTTGTATTAATATATGAACCTATTTAACATGCTTTTTATGGTTGAACAGTAAGTTGTGCCATCCAAATTTCCTAAAGATCAGAGGAAGAAGAAACCCAAGTTTTTTCCCTTTATTTTCAGTGCTATTTTGATATTGACTGAAGAAGACATTTCAACTTGTTTATTTCAACTAATGAAATTGAGAATGGAGACACACGTGAAAGTTGATTGGAGACCAAAACTAACTGACTGAACAAATGGAATCAGGTGTGACTCCTACTTGGTTGGAATGAAATCCTCCAGCCTCACCAGCCCCCATGCTATACCTTGCCATTTAGAGCCTCCTGACAGAGGACTGGTATAACTTGCATGGCAACTGCTCCATTCATGACTGTGACACTTTGCAGAATACGGTATGTTCTGCAAAGCATAGCACATGTACCATGATTCCACACTTGCAGGACACTTACATCAGGTGAGTCAGGTTGGTTGCCCAGAAAATAATCAAAGCACTTCCAACTTCAGGCATGGTCTGTTCAGACTGCTGAGGTCAGGCTAACACCGGCCACAGGAGGAGCGTCTGCCCGCAGGCCATTAGGTTCCTGAACTCCCATACCTAACATAAGCCACTTTAGTGCACCTGCACTTTAGTCTGCCACTTGCTGCGCTTTATGCCACTCAAGTTTTACATCATGCACATTACACACCACGATAAATAGCATGCAGCAGTTTATTCAACTCGTACCTTTCATTACTTCATTGTTTTTAATGACATCTCTTTTTCTCGATATTTTTAACCTTTGTTCCGTTCTCGGTTTTAATATTTTCTTTACTTACTTTAGTTTTTTTCCACCTTCATTTTATTACTTACTTCAATCTATTAATTGCATGCTTTTATAGTCACAGTGTCAACTGCTCAGCATTTCACTATGCATTGTACCCTGTGATAAATAAAACCTTTAAGTCTTGAATCTTTACAATCTCGTTGTAAACTTTATAATTTTATGCTCAACCTCAACCATGTTGCTTTCAGTTTAGTTAAGACTTAATCAATTTAGAATAAAATGCAGCCTATCAGCTCAATATAAATAATGAGATACCTGATTTATCAGATCAAATAGGTTCCCATTCATAAATGGCTAGTAACATTTAGCTAGTTATCCATGGAAATACAATGGAAAATGGCCATGCAGAGATACAGTTTTGTGTATCTATCTAAAGTAAAGCTCATGTCTGAAATGCAGGTGACTCATCAATCACAAACAGCATGAAACTCTTCCACCAAACACTGGATGTCGCTTTAGATTGACACGCACAGGAAAGGGGCAGGACCCTTTGCTGTTAAATAGCTCTGACTCTTTCCATTGCAAGACCTCTCAAATTAACTTTCATTCATCTTCAGACAAGCTCTGACAGACACATGCTAGGTGACTCACTCGGTCTGATGGCCGCACATTTTGGACCACATAGGTGAAACTGAAGATGAGAAATTTCTCCCTTTCTCGAGGTGTGTTATAAAACCTGGATTTTTGAGCTTAAACCTGCTTGTAGCAAAGTCTGTCTCTCAGAATGAATGCTACAGAGAAAGCACAGTATTGCTAATATTTGCATATGGCTGCTTCTTTGTGCTGATCTAAACAGAACCTACAACAGACATTACTTTTTTTTTTCGACAGGGTTTGCCTTCATACACCTGTTGTAGTGTTCTGTAAAGAATTTTGACTTTTGGTGTTAGCATTCAGTCTATAATATTGATTGTGGAGCAGGAATATGTTAGCTAATAATACTGAAGGTGATTTTGTAGTTTATGCCTCCTGTGTGTGTGTGTGTGTGTGTGTGTGTGTGTGTGTTTGGTGCACATTATCATAATGAAACACGAATGGACATATATTGACTAGAATTTCTTTGATTTCCTTTCTGATGCCATCTTTCTGACTGCCATGCAGGAATAGCTCTCAGCAATATTGTAAAAAAATACTCTGGCTATGTAGCATGTGTGCTATAGTGTTTTGAAAATTGAAAAAGCCAGATTTGTGGATAATGATTATGGAGAAACGGTTAGTAATGTGTTACATTTGCATTTACTTAAAGGATTTGGCCACTCTTGAAACAGGTGTGGTTTGCATAGCAATTTGTTTGGTTGGTGTCGTATTTGCATTATTGCATTAAACTGCAATAATAGGGAACATTGCTATTGCAGTTATATTTGATAATTTTCTAATATTTAGTGCACACCATTGCAGCATTTGTTATTTACATCCTTGGCTTCGTTTACCTTGATATTTGGGTCATTTGTTTTCCATTGAAATTTTATTGAGAAAAAAAAACGTACTTTTCTACTTGCGATTTGGCATTTTTGCTTGGCTAATGACGCTTCAGAGCATTCTCAGTTGGTCAATCTATTGAACAAATGATTTTCCACACATAATAAAGACTCAGTAAATAATTCAAGGGTTAGCCCTAACCCTATCCCTATTATATATATATTCTGATAACTGTCTGAAAAGATGCTGTCATCTTTTCACTAGATCCATTCATATTTGCATTCCAGTAAATTTTTGAATGTGTGAACCATGAAGAAAATGCTCAAGGTAGTAAGAAATCAACCATTCAGCCAGTTTACTTGATCAGTTTTTCTCAGTTCTGGTTCTGCTTCAATTAAGGAAAAACTCGGTGATCAGCTACCTCCATGGTGCAATTGATGGGAATTCCTGTAGCATGAGAGCAATTAAACATCTGAGCTGTTGATCAGCAGGTTAAAAACACGGCCAGTCCACCCCGTTGAGCGTATATACTCTATATGCTGTTTAATCATGACCATGGTCAACAACGGTCTTCTTTCTATCCTCCATATTATTTATGACCACTTCCAATGGCCAACACTTCACAGAGAGACCAACCTGAAACATTCAGCAGAAAAAATGTAGAAGGAAATGTCCTCAAATGACCACAGTAAGCGGTGGAATGGAAACTATTTCTTTATTCCAAAAGTGGTAAAATGGCTAAAGCTCCTTTCAGTGTTCCATGGGACAAAACTCACTGCTGCATTCTGACATCGTCTCTCTGAGCAAACACCTCAGTCAGATAACGGCCAATCAAAATTCATGAAGTCACCCAACAGCCTGTCAAAATTCATGAAGTCATGACTGCAATCAATCAAAATTCATGAAGAGAGAGAGACACAGCTATTCTGGATGGGACAGGAGGTTGTGCGGCCCTGTGTCACATTCTATACGTTTTATAAGACATGAGGTGTGAAACCTATGCACATTGTAGTGTTGTCTTTCTGATGAGGAAGCCGTTTGCACTCCGGCCCTGACCTGGATCAGGTACCAGGAGTACAATGGGGCTTGATTTGCAGTGATAGCAACAGAACCAAACAGTGGAAGATAGGAAACAACACAAATTATTGATGTTAGCTGTGAGAAAAAGCTGGAGATCTTGAATTCAAAATCACTAACTACAGTTGTGCTTGAAAGTTTGCGAACCCTTTAGAATTTTCTATATTTCTGCATAAATATGACCTAAAACATCATCAGAAGTCCTAAACGTAGATAAAGTAAACCCAGTCAAACAAATGAGACGAAAATATTATACTTGATCATTTATTTATTGAGGAAAATGATCGAAAATGATCCTGATTTTATTTCTTTGTGTTTCATTTTTTTTTTTTTACTGTACATAATCAAAATCTGCACTTGCATTTGCCTCCTCTACCATTCCATGACAACTAACATGATACTTAGGGAATATCTCAGACTCCTATTCGAAATTTATTTTATGACTTCCTCTCATTGTATATGATACAAATTTAATCATCTTTTCTTTTACGCTACATCATATTGCAGTTGACAGGGATACAGAATGAATAGAAGAAATGCACTGTGCCATTTTAGGCTTGCTAATCAGTGAGCGCTTCCATGACAACAATCATTCTCATGATGGTCTGGTTTGTTCTAATGCAGCTTAAGTATGTCTATTTTAACAAACCATTATATTCATTATATCAAGTTTATACTTAATAATGTCTCCCATTTACTGATTACTCTGTCGACTGCTGTTAAGAAGACAACAACAAACAACGATACCTGGATTGATGATGTCATTGTGTAAAAGGCTTTGGGATCAGTTCCTTGACAGGTTTTTGAATAAAAAATTGTGGAAATATGTCAGTCTTGAACAGTGCTTTTTATACGTATTCAACCCCTTGGACATTTGCACATTTTCTACTAATTCAGTTTGGAACTGAAATGGATTTAATTAAGATTTAATTGTGTTATGAATCTACATAAAGTAACCCATATCGCTGCAGTCATAAAAGTTTGACTGTATTCAAGCCCATTGCTGCGAAACCCCTAAATTAGTTCTAGTGCAACCAGTTGCCATGAGAAAACACATCATAAATTGAATGGAGTCCAGCTGTTCCAGTCTGCTAGCAATTTGAGCCTTGTGTGGATAGTGACCTAAGACATACTGCCAAATCAACGCTGGAGTGACTAGACCTCAATCAGACAGAGGAGAATATGTGGCAAGACTTGAAAATTGCTGTGCACTGTCAGTCTTCAACCAATCTGAGGGAGTTTGAGTAATTTTACCTAGAAAAATTGGAAAAAATATCCAGCTGCATATGCGCAAAGCTGATAGGACTATAGACTTGTAATTGTAATTGCAACCAAAGGCGTATTCCAAAACTATTCCCAAATTATTCCTAAATTCTTATTCTTATCAATTACATCTAGCTATCTATAGATCCAGGGGGTATAAACATAAGCAACCACCAAATGTTGAGCAATAAATATCAAGACCCAGATGTGAAAAATGATCAAGAGGTAGACTTGCTTTGTAATTGCCACCAAAGGTGGTTCTACAAAATATTCCCAAATTTCCCAAAAAGGAGCACAGAAGTATGTTTATTAATGTAAAATCCATGTTGGACAAAATGTGGAAAAGTCCAAGGGGGTGAATACTTTTTAAACACTTAATAAAGATGAAGCTCATGTCAAGTTACAGCTAAATATATTCAACATGCCAATTATGTTGGCTGTCATTTTAAATTGTTTTCAGACTTAATTCTATAAAATCATTCTATAAAAGACAAATTTTGTCAATGTTTCTTTGCTAAAATATGGAAGTTAAAATCTATGCAGGGAGTGTACTGGCTTTAGAAGAATAGCTTTAAAAAAAATGAATTTACTGTAAATAATTTTACTTTGTCACATTACATTCAGCTGTTATTTGTAAAGCTTAGAAAACTCCGTGGCCATGGTGGGTTCTGTGGTTAATAGAACTTACTATATGAATTCATCTTATTATTATCCTTCACTTCCACAGCACATATTATGGTGGTTTTAGCCGGGCCATGCTATTACCGCATTAAGTCTGTTCATCATCGACTTGCCATTAGGGTGAGCGAATTTTTTTCCCCTCAGGAAACACAGGCATTCTGCCTCCATCTAAGAAAGGAAACTGTGTCAACATGAGCAGTTTATTGAATAAAAATCCTCTTTGAAAACCACCATCCATTACAAACGTCCATTACAGACTCATTTCTACCTGAAGTACAACTTTCAGAAAAAAAAATCCCATTTCTTATTCACAGCTACTGAGACTTGAGCACATTTGCAGTGAGAATGAAGAATTCCTACAGAAAAGCAAGTGTGTGATGATTTTTTTGTGGAATTGCTAAGAAAGTCATGTGCAAAGTGTAGCTGTTGCCATGGCCTGTCCCTTCTGGGAGTTTTGTCTGTGAGCAATTCTAGAGGTTTCTAGGTTTAACAAATACATTTTACCTTCTTTTCCAATGCCTTAAATATTTAATCAGCAATCTAACCTATTCATTATGTCCTCAACTCTTCACCCAGTAACTTTGATATTTCATGTTGTATGGCAAAAGTTACCATATATCCTTCATACAACTTGTTCTGGAAAAGGTTTTGGAATTTTTTTTTTTTTTCAGGCTGAATAATCTGATAAATGAAGATGAATGTATGACGCTGAGCTGAACAGCTAAACTATCAGCCTATGTGTTCAGAAAAGGCAATTTGTTTAAAGAAATGGATGTTTTAAAACTCAGCATGTTGTTTTCTATTTCCTATTGCAGATACTGTTATGGGAAATTACAACATTTTTATAATGACAAATAATTCAATCTACAGTAGGAACACCAATAATTACAGTATTCCCCTGAAATGTATTGTTGTAGACACTGCAGTATAAAAGTGTAAAATTACAGGGATTGCAGTACTCTGTAAATGTTGATTAAAATACTGTAAATGGTTGGCAACCCAGCTGCCAATATATTACCGGCAATTTACAGAGAAAACTTTACAGTGTAGATTACCAGTCATAAACATTAAGCATGGAGCATTGTCTGTCTAAAGAAATCCATCCTAAATAAACCATGTGTCTATTGTAGCTTAGCCATCCATTTAACATTTGTGTTGTGGCCAAAAAAACCTTCAAAAGATGAAATTTTCAACATTCATGCAGTCATCCAATTAGCCAATCATGTTGCAGTGTATAAAATCAGTCTGTGCAGTTTACGAAAAGCCTTGCTGATAAGAGAGATCAGAGAAGAATAGCCAGTTGGGTTTAAACTGACAGGAAGACTATGATAACCACTCTTTACAATCACGGTGAGCAGAAAAGCAAGTGGAAATGCATGTCCGAGACGAGACGTCGCCTGGTCGTTTTCCTTAGTTAGCAAGCCTTTAGACTTGATCTAGATCTTCACGCAGACTGAATATTTTTAATACTGTGTCTGATAAACTGACTCCTGATCTTTGCAGGAAGATAGAAGCTAAGGCAAGATTAAAAATAAATGAAAACTCTTCCGTGTTGTTTTGCTGAAGTATATTTACGTCGAAGTGTCAAAGTACATTATAGCCAGAAAAATCCAATTTTTATTCATTTTTGGCTGTTTGCCAGAATTTCTCCAGAGCAACATCTGATGCGTATTCCCAGAACACCACACATATTTGACAACATTATGAATTTTTTATAATTTTTTTGACAAGAAATTTCAACATTTGGACCATGCAAAAATCACAGGAAAAACACTCTTAATAATAAATGTGTAGCGAAATAGAGACTTCCGTCTACGGTGCAAACTGAATTTAGGATCCACCGTCCAATGTGTTCTGATAAAGTGTTTTTTCTTTAAAAACTGTATTTGATGAGCTGTATTTCACAAACAAAAAGAAAGAGAGAAAAAAAAAATCAAGGAAATCTTTAGCTGAAGACTGGTTTAAAAAAAAGGACCCCCCCAAAACAAAAAAACAAAAAAAAACCTCTACACTAATTTTACATTAGACTCGGGATCTGAGATCTTCCGATTCAATTCATCGTGTGTTATCAACGTGGTCCTTCTAAACCCCCCCGAGTATGAGCAGAAACAAAATACAATATATGCTACAACATAGTGATAACAAGAGCAAAACTATATATAGCACAGATTATTGCACTAATGTTGTGTAAAGCGACCAAGTATAAAGTGTCCAAGTGGCAGAGAGTAAAACAAGTGCATGGGCTTTATTAAATCACTCAGGGTGTGTGCTGTTTGTTCAAAAACCTTCTCAGAATGTGATTATATTCACCCTGCTTTCACGCTGCGGGATGCAACAGCGGTCTCTTGATGTCTCATTGGTTTGATCCTGAGCTCTGGTTCCTGTCTACATGGCATCTCGCACTGGTCTCCCCGGTAAGCGTGGGTTTCCTCTAGCTTCTCCATATTCCAGCCTGCTGCTAGGTAAATTTGCTACTCTAAATTTCCCCTTAGGAGTGAGTTAGAGTCTGTGACACCCTGTGATGACTGGCTTCCCATTCAAGGCGTGTCCTTGCCCTGAACCTGGTGTGTCTGGGATGGATTCCTGTAACACACTGGAAGACCTTGAACGTTTTTTTTTTTCTCTTCAAATTCTGACAGTTTGGGCTACGGCTGTCTGAACCGTTAGATTCGAGTGATTGTGTTGTTATTTTTATCTTAATCAAACCTGACGTGTGTTATAATTCCACACCAAATGTGTGCGCACATATTTTATACCAGCAGTATTCCTGTATCTGTGCGCTTGGAGTTTAAGAAGAAAATATTTTTTTGATGTATTTACATATTTAGTCATTAATGTAATTTGCTCTTATCATTATTGTCACGATTATGTTTCTAAAGGACTTCATTATCACACAAACAGAAATAAGAGGATGTTTATACACATTTTGCGGCATTAATGCGAATCTTGCGATTAACATATTAAATAAAATTTACATGTCTCTGAGGAATGAAAGACTGTATCTAAGAAAAACACTTTACTATCAACACACATTACGTTTTTAAGAGCACATCAAGTAGTCATTTATGGTTCAGCTTAGCCATCCTAAATGTGCTCTCATGTCAATACATGTGCTCATTTTTCAATAATACACAGTCTTTATACAGTATATTTATATATACATGCTATTTGAATACATCTTACATGCTAATTATGATACTAATGCTCTTTGATACGGACTCTGATACAGGATTCAGGTATTTTTCGTTCCATTAAAACACTCCATGAAAATTATTTACTAGTTTGCTCCAAAGGTCGTTACTAGATTCTCTTAAAAAAGAAAAAAGAAAACACTGTGTGAAAACATTTAGTGAATTTGTGTCACCAATACAAGTGGAATAAAATGCTACATAATGCTCAGCTAATGCATCTGTATCCTTAATTGGTTTCGCAGCATGCAAGAGATTTCACCGTTTTCTTTTCAGCGCCTTGCTCCATTTTTTTTGTTGACCCAGTTGAAGCTTTGGATTTTGTTAAGTGGAAATAAACTTGTATATTTAAGTAAGATAAGGAAAGGATTTCAGGTAAAAATAAAGTTGGTTGATCTCAATAAATGAAACTTATTTTTTAATACTGGATGCGCATTTTTAAGAAGCTTTATTTATTAACTTGGGGATGGAGCTGGTTTTTTTTTAAAGTGTTATTTATTTATTTTTTATTTTACCCCCAGTATTCTGAATATTCTTCTAGATTCTGAAGATCCAGTAGCCTTATTTAATCCGCTGCGACCCTGACCAGACAGTTACTAAGGATGAATTAACAAACCATGTAAACCTTAATATTCACATTCCCACCATGACATGATTATGACAGCATTCTACAAAAACAATTGATGATGCTCTGGTGCTTATTCTTTTACAAAAAATGAAAAAAAAATAAATAAAGAAATAAACATTTGGGTAAATCCTGTCATGAGAAGCAGGTGCATGGAGTTTCATTGCTTGGTTCAGGAGTAGAAGCTCTTATCACGGCTCCTTTGGGACCTGTTTCCTTCTTCAAGATGTCTGTGGGTCAGTTTGAGGAGCTGTGGGAGATGCTAGCTCCATGTTTGAAGAGGCTAAGGACCAATTTCAAAGAACCGATTGTTATCTTTATCATTTTTGTTGCCCTTGTTAAACAGCACTGGGTTTTGAGACAAAAAATGAATGAAAGACTCTACCATGCCTGCAGAAGTGTCATGATGTTTCCACAACCTGGACCCTGATTGGTTGAAAGTGTTCCTTCTGTGGATGAAATGTTAAAATATAAATAAAACCCAAATGTTGCTTTTTCCATACATGAACATTCGTCTTTAACGTGAAAAATATTCATTTATGGAAGAGTTATTCCAACTAATATGTTGTCGGAAGAAAAATGTAATGTATTTATTTACATGTCTATAGAAGTAAGTAAAGTAAACAAAGAAAGGGCCTAATACACACTTACACACCTGCTAGGAATGGCAAGACTTCGCAAACTGGAGCTTCTTAAATACTCCTGAACCAGGAAATGAAAAAGGAGTAATAGTCCGAGCTTGTATTAATACCCAGGTGAATGCAATGTTTGCAAGCATGGCGAGCCCTGAGCTCTTTTTACACTGAACTCTGGGTAAAACTACAACAGAAGATGTATATTAACCACATTTGCAACCCATGACTTTGTTGGCAGTTGGAGTCACGTCACGATGTGAACGGTGTTAGATACAGGCTGTCCTATAAGGTGCAAGCACCAAAATAAACCTATCAGGCAATCGAAATTGAAAATGTCATCACCTTTTCGTCATTGATATAGGCTGGATGGATCCACGAAGATTAAATTTAATTTCTCCATGGAGGTTTACAACGAACTGAGCGATCGCTTTGCATCCCTGTCATCGTTATTTCAGAATTAATCAAAGAAATGTTATGCTTTACAACTGCAACTCCAGTGTGAGATCCTAAATAAAGGCATGAATTTATAAAGCAATAAAAACGCCCGCAGAGGGCAATCCCTGATTCCGAAAGAGCTCTATGTTTTTACTCACCATGTCAATTTTACTTAAATTTTACATGCAGCATGAGCAAGTGATTTAAGCGAACCGTTTGTTTGTTTCCTAACCGAGTTTTGCATTATGAGTCATCTGTGCGACCGTGTTTGAACAGCACGTGTCTCGTAATCATCTCTCCTAAATGCCACTCACACCTGCTGCCATCACAATGCCCATTTATCATGTTCTTCAGACGCACACTGGAGGGACGTTTATGCATGAGTGTTGATGCATATTCTAAAATCAGCATACATATGCTAATGCAGCACTGGGCATGTGGGTCTGGTGTGTTGGCAGTGTTGGTGTTATGTTGAAAGCATATGTGTGTGTGTGTGTGTGTGTGTGTGCGCCAGGTTGGAATGGAAGCGCTGAAGAAATGAATTTGACATTGGCTCTGCTGGGGAAGGGGGTCTGATCCAATATGCAAGCAATGTGGCATTATGTGTCCGTGTGTGTCCGTGTGTCCATGTGTGTGTGTGTGTGTGTGTGTGTGTGTGTGTGTGTGTGGAGGTTCTGAGCTAAATGTTTTTGTCAGGCTAGCAGCACTGCAGTGAGTGCTCCAGATGAAAGGTCTATTTAGGAGCAGCTATACAACCATATCCTCCCTCCCATCTTTTTTCCCCCTTTTCCTCTTTCTCCTCTTATAATCCCCTTTTCCATTTTTTTCCTCTCTGAGGTGAATAAATATTTACCTCTTCTCCACGTGTCACTGGAAGGACAGGCGAAGAGGGAGATGAGACCGGTCCACTGTGTAATGAGTTTGCGTCCCAGCTTTCTTATTGCCACAGCTACCCTGAGCCTCTAGGGGAGAAACTGAAATCATTGTAGCAGCAGCTGAATGTTGAAAATATTGTGTTTGATTCATTTGCTTATTAATTTTTATTGCTTTGTATAGTCAATTCACGGGCCCTTGTGTTGTTACATTCTAGCAGAAATGTGGACTCTTCGTTCATTGATTTATACTTCTGGGGCTGTAAGCAAAATTTAAATTGCAGTTTGTCCCACAAGAATGACTAAATTTGCCTCAGCACAATGAATAATATAGTTATATAATACACCATTACAAGTACATAGGCAGCATGGCGTACTGGACATTTAGTAGCATGTAGTACGGATTTAGAGCATAGCCACGATGAAACACTCTTTTGTCCTCAGCAGAACCATGTTTCAAACTTTACTGACAACATATGGTCACAATCCAACATTTAATAGGAGCCCCCTGCCAGCTGTAGGCCTTAAGCAGCTGCTTATTAATAGTGCTGACACTGTGTTTATGGTAGGAATTGGACTAGAAACCCCTCACAAGTGTCTAAGTAACACTTCATAGCAACCATATTATGTGCTGCCACTTTAAAGCATACCGAATGTTATAAAGTAAAGCACATCCCCCCACCTGCTGCTAGACACAGCGAAATAAAATGTCTCCTTACTGTGTAAATGCAGTTAGCTTGTACTAATTACACAAGTCCTGTGAGAAAATTTATTACCCTTTATGTATGAAATAATTAGCAGTCGTGTGCTCAGGCTTGTATGGTCAGCGTAGTAAGTAAACAAGTAATGTGCACATAGAGTTAGCGCCTGCTTGCTAATCTGCTCAGTGTGCGCTGCTAAGAAGGCAACGACGAGCCAATAATTAGATCCGACCCAATGACTGAGAAGAAGAGTTACAGCTTATAATGTATCTATGGATAATTCTCAAGGTTTAAATACTGATTTTAACAATAACTCCTCACTACACAAGCTTAACATAGCCGTGTTGGTGCTAGCTTAGCAGTAAGTAGCTAGTTTAGTGACCAGAATTAATTTTCTTAAGATAATTTACATACCTTTTGTAATTTACTGAGCTCCATTTTTGGAGAACTTTAATGTTGCTAAACAATATACGGTATGTCTTTTTATTGTAGACTAATCCGTAGCTTTGTTAGATACATTTTTGACATAGCTTACCTAAAATTGGCTATGAGGCTAATGTTTAGCATGAAATTAGAGGCTCTTGTACAACCCTGATTTAGCATCCACATGTTTGAACTAGCCTCAAAACTTGTAAAAAAAAAACTTTTACTTGTAAAAAACTACACTAGCTAAATATTAAACCCAGATTTAATAGTTATTTATAGCTATACAGCTAACTATCATATCCGTGAAGTTTGGATGCTAACTCTTGTTGGTTAGCGAGCATATGTAATTTATATTGCTTTGACAACCTTTATAGCCACATAAACTTTGCCTTAAACTTTGTTCAACGTTGTAATCATAAAACAGTGCGTCTTGAAACAAAAAGTTGTAAGAATTAAGAGGCCTTCAGTTTCTCTCTAGTGTAAAAGCTTTTTATGAGTTTTTATGAGATGTTTATATGTCAAGCGATTGAAAGCTAGACCACCAACCATTTAGCCTCTGTCAGGATCGTCCAGCATTTAAAAGTGGCAGTTCAGATAAATAGCACTCCCTGCCTTTGATTCCTAATAATATTCATAATAATAAGCATATAACATTTTAGTTAATGTCAATCCGATTCCTAAATAAACGTCTTGATAGATTCTTCTGTCAAATTATAACCAAGTAGCATCCAATTGGCTGCTTGAGTCTTTTTTGCAACCGGGTTGAACGCACATATGTTTTTGTTTACAAACACCAAAGTCTACAGGTTCACCATAGTTACCCCAAGGCTAATGATGCAGTGTTTTTGCCTCTTGAAACCCTCAGAGTGTCTTCTTCATCTTCCTTGATTGAGGTGACTTCATCTAAAGAGCTATGTGTTCATGATGATTAGACACACTTGTGGCTGACCATTCATCCTTCAGAGAGAAAAAATGGAATAAAACGTGTTGGGGAAAAAAGTGTTGGCTGATTGACCTTACTGCTAAAAAAAATCCAATCACTGGAGTTCTACTTTCAAATCTTATACAGAACAGAACCTGCCATCTAGCATTGTACTTAATACAGCTGAGAGAGGAAGAGAAGTGCTGAGGATTTGGGGGGGGGGGGGTATGGGGGAAGAGGACATGAAAGATTTTATTGTGATCCCTGCTATCCATTTGAATTGGAGACCATTTTGTGATTGCATGGAAGTAGGGCGGCAGTAATGGCTCATAGACAAGCACTTTTATTTTCTCAGTTTCTTCATGTCTGCAAGGAGCTGAAGCCTGTCTGAGGGGAAAAACGTCAGAGATGGAGATTAGAAAAGAAGTTGGTTTGACATTTTTGTGCCTGATGGTTGTATCTTTAAATCTGTGCTGCTGCTAAACCGCTAATGTAGCTTGCAAGTAATGGAAGTCTGCCTCACTCAAAAATCTTTTGTGTAAATATCTGCCTCAAACCACATTCACTTCTACACAGACTTGCAGATTTGTTTAGGACATAATTGATTGTATTTAGAGTTACATGCACATAGTGAGGATTTATTCCCATAATTACGAACCTCAATATTCAGACCTCAGATGTCACCACAATGTGTCATTCTGGTATTTGTGTTTTGTGCTATAAAATACACAACCTAAGGACTGTCATTTGAGGCTAACATTAAATACGTAAATACAACTCAAGTCATTAACAGTTTAGGCCATCTAAAGGGGACACATTATACCCTTTTTCAACAAGTTGACACGGTTCCCTGGGGTCTTAATAAAATGTCAGTGACATGCTTTGGTCAAAATCCTACAAGGATAACGCACCACAGTTCCCTTCTTACCTTGTCTAATCAGCTCTGTTCAGAATGGCCAATTTCAGTGCCTGTTCCTTTAAATGATAATGAGACACTGCTCACCCCGCCCCCTCTTTCTCTTGGCAAACCAAGTAGCACTTTCCTCATGAATATTCATATCTTATCCCCTGCTTCTCAAGCTGTGAGTGGAGATTCTCAGATGAACGGCAGGGCAGGATAATTCTAATAAGCTCCCCTTGTGACATAGAAAAGAGGGCAAAATTTGAACAGCTTGTTGAAACACGTTTTGTGAAATAGGCAGCCTGAAAAAAAGCAAAAGTTTGTGTGTTGGTAGTCACTCTAGATACTCAAATGTATGTGCCCAAAAACATAACATGTTCCTAAAATGTCCCCCTTAAAGTCCAGGAAAACTTTTTTTTTCCTCAGTAGAAGTCATCAATAGAGACAGGATCTTAATCATAGAGAGTTGCTAGACATTGCTTAGCTGTAACCACTGATGACTGCTTGGTCAGCTTATCCTACAAACCAAGAAATGTTTGTTTTTTGCTTTACAGCAGAAAACGCTGCCCATATTTATTGTTATGACAAGTCAAAACAATAAAACAGCCTTCCGATTATTCCGGGTTTAAGCCATGTTGTTAATGTAAACCAGGTTTGCGGTGACTGATGTGATCAGTTTAACTAGGACTGTATATTAGACTATTATTAGATGTTTAATTCAATACTCGACATTTCTCATTCGTATATCATGGTATTAGTCTTTTTCAAAATATTTTAAATCATCTTATATTGCCTTGACGTTTTCTATTCCTGTGTTTTTCAAGCTTACAAAACAAGTGCTTTTGTTTCATGTCTATGGAAAAAAAATGAGACAGACAGATCGACTATATTAAAAACACACACAAAATATTGATATTTATTCTTGACAGGACGTTTTTCATAACCCTGATTTAGTGAAATGATTTAATGTAGTTGTAAAACTGAATAATATTACACATATTTCTATATAAAGATATGGCTGTTTTTTATCGTTGGCCTTATTGCTGCTTTCCGTCTTACTGTTGTAATATTTATGCCATGATTTAGGTTCCATTAGAATATTCAATGTGGCATTAATTATTTAGAATACATTATAGTCATTGGTTGCCTTTTCATTTGTATTAATATAATCTAGCAGCATGCTTGCTGTCAAATGAAAATGCATGCAATTATTCAAACTTATTAAACATGGGCATTCCCAGAGTAGCATCAATTATCAAATATATGAAACATCCCCTTACATTTGGTATGTTTTTGTGGCTCAGGTCACATCGCATGCCGGAGTGGCAGGATCTGTCGCACAGCTTATAAGCAGTTGAAGGTGATGACATTCAGGACAGATTGGGTCCAAGATAATCAATAACTCTTCATCCAAACCAGCAATCTGTCCATCCTGCAGCAATTTTAATGTAAGTGCTGTCATTGTGAGAGTGCGCTATCACAAGCCAATCTCGACAGGGTTCTGGCTGGATGTAGAGTGACTGTTCGCTTACCGCTTTCATGTTCGGCTCTTCTTTGTTCCTCGTATCTTCTTTCATCTGCAGGCGTGCGCTGTGTGACTGGCAGAAATATTTGAACTGTAAGAACTGTTGAAGGAGAACATCTCATCAGTAGTGACACTGGGAAATGTGTCAGCATTAAGAAATAATTTAATCCATTTGTGCATGTAGTTTAGTGGAGAAGAGACAGTCATGATTATAATATATAATTTTTCTAAGCGTTGGCACTGCAGAAGTGCTTACGCTTATTACATTCTTGACTAGTATTGTATTCCAACCCTAATTTCATATTTCTGTACTCCTTAATCTCATTATTTAAATACATGCATACAGGGGTGGGTGATGAAGAGTAAAGATTTTGTCATAACAGTATTTATGCCACAGTGCTGTTGAATTTCTGATTCTGATTGGATATAAGGTGGTTTGAGTTTTATTTATTATTAGCACATTTACTGTATGTGCTCATTATAGTATATTTCCATTTCGGGTTGCAGGAAAACTGGAGTTAATCACAGCTGACAAGAGGCGGGGTACATCCTGGGCAGGTCGCCGATTTATTGCAGGGCTAACAGAGAGACGGACAGCCAGTCACACTCACATTCACACCTATGGGCAAGTTAGAGAAGCCAGTTAAGCTAATCTGCAAGTCTTTGGGCTGTGGGAGGAAACCGGAGCACCAGGAGGGAACCCATGAAGGCACGGGGAGAACATGTAAAATCCACACATGAAGGCCACGGTCAGCCAGCAGGTTCAAACCCGGAACCGTCTGCACCACCATGCCTCCCTCTACATAGTCAGCATTTACTTATTTGGCAAACAGCTTTATCTAACTTATAACAGCTTACAAGTCCACAACATCCAGTCCAAGCCCAATTGCTGATTTTCTAATCTTTCATCTGCGAGGGTTAGGGTTAACCCTAACCCTAACCCTAACCCTTGAAGTTTCCAGTACTTCCTACACTTTTCCCAAGATAATACATCTTTATAAAACACAAACAATGCCCATTTGAACACTTACTTGCATGCATTTTGTGATGTAAAAAATAAAACAGCTGTTATTGAAGAATTGTGCAGAACATCGACACTAAAAAACAGAGAATGAGTCGTTGACCTTTTTTTGGCTAATGAGGCTCATATATCTTTTTTTTTGTTTGTTTGTTTTTGACTATTGTCAAAATTATTATGCATTTCCAAGCATCACCCCTAAACACTTTTCATAGTGAGAAGGAGACAGTAGTCTGTGATGTGGAAGAATGTGAAGCCTGTGCTCAGCAAGATCTCAAACATCTGGCAAAGAATAACGTTCTGTTATCTAGTGAAAGCACAGTACGATCAGGGGCATCTTATCACAGTTGATGAAACAGTTGGGACCAAAGATGTAGAGAATGTAGATAAAACACAGTCACTGTTTTTCAATAGCGTCTAGACCACTACCTGTAAACACAAGTATTCGTAGAAATAATTCTTTGTGTTAAGGAAGATGTTAAGTGTCCTAACTGGGACACAATTCATTCCTAGGAATTATTATACACAAGCTAGCTAGTTTCAGAATTACAGAACGCAAACTGCAAGCTACACAACTGGGGTGTTTGGACCTTCAGTATGTATGAGGCAGGACGTGGAGTGTATCATGGGATGTGTGCAAGAACGAAAGAGCAATCTGCTCCCCCAAAGGAGACAGCTAAACCCATTACTTTTCTCTAAATGGCATGTCACCCTCCCGTTCCACTCCAAACATTCATTTCCTGAAACCTGCCAACAGCGCACATCACAGCAGTGTGTATTCAGTACACACTACATAAACACCTCTAATTATTCAGTAGCAGTATTCAAAAGGAAGCTACTTTTTTATGCTACGTTTACTTGAAGTGGTCTCACTGGTTGCGCATTTTCATTTGGATAGTCCATTTATAAACAGTGAACAAACTCGAGAGACAGCGCCGTGTCAGATGAATGTCATCAACCTGTTAGCCTATCAACTAACTGTAAATAATATGTCAGCAGTTTCTGGTTGTTGATGTTTCGTAGAGAGAAAAGCAGGTGTGTTACAAATTTGTAAAGGTCCAGTTATATTAAATTTCTTGGTCACAACGGTTCACGCAACTAGCTTAACTGAATGGCAGCAACGGTCACCATTAAGGATTCATTTATAGCTATAAATAAGAATGCAATGTGGCGTGTCTGTATGCTGTAGATATAAGACGTCCCTTCACTGGACCCGGGGCCCATGCTAATGGATTTATTTCTGGTAATTGACTGCACGAGCCTGGATTGCTCTGACTGATGCTTTTAACATAATGTAGCAATTTTCTTTAATGCCAGGTCTATCGTTAGAGGATCTTCATTCCTACGATCATTCATTCATTCGTACGATCCAACATGGAGAACGTGTTATTGCAAAGTCTGTTATAGAATATGGCCATGAATGGGATTATCTCATACAGAGTGACAAGTAATATTGTTAAACCTATGAAAGACCCATCAAATCTCACATTGTAAAATCAGACCAGAAGCCTATAGAACAGTTATTAAAGTCTGTTTTGTCCTTACGTCTCTATCCCTGTAGCTAGTTCCTTGTCCGATGAGCTGCATTCAACGAAGTAATTTACATAAATGCATGAGATCGGATAATCCACAATCCACAATAAACCACAATCACTTGACTGTTTGTTTCCGTTCACTGAAATATTTTGCCACTCTGCATCTGGACTGGCATTTATTTGGCTAGTCCAATTTCTAGCTCCAGTCAGTTTTTCATGTGGACCCTATTTGACCCTACATTTTGTGCTTCATGTGTTGTTTATAGACTGAATAAATTTATAGACTAGTCTATAGAGTGCCTAAAGAGGACAATCCAAATAAAATATCTCCTTACCATTTTTCCATGAACCTATGACCTAGTACTTAAGAGATGCTCGGAGAAACCCAGCCCAATGTAGGTTAATTACAAAACATTCTGAATGTGATCCGTTCACAACTAATAAACAGTGCAATCTCGTTAGAGTGCCATCACTTAAAATAATCCGAAAGGTGAAACTCATCTTGCTAATTAGGGCTGCAATCAAGTCTCTTTTCCCCCTCTCTGACCCCCACGTAGTGCACAGACTGCAGCAAACAATTGATTAAGCAATTATTTTAATTGACAGTAATGCGTGTCCATGTGTGTATTTCACAAAGCGTGTGTGTGTGTGTGTGTGTGTGTGTGCGGCGCAAGTGTGAAAGCATGATAGGAAAGCTCTTGGTGCTTGGCGATGGAGACTGTTGGTGCTGTTAATAGCTTCACTCTTAACGTGTCTCCTTTCTCCGACTGCAGTGGCCCTCGCACACGGTGTGAGTGTGTACTTACCAAATTAAAGCTCTAACTCAACCTGAAAGCTTTATTAGAGTGGCCAACAGCTGTTGTGCTGCTTCAGAGAATGTACAGACTTTATGGAATTTTAAATAAAAATTAATGAGAATTCTGCTAAATGGTTAACAGTCGCACTGTCCTGAAGTGAGAGCTCACGAGACACACTAGCAGGAGTTACATAGGCACTAATGACTTTTTTGATTATTCATACCTTGATTTTTGGTTCATGCGAATATAAATTTGCATTTACGACTCGCTACTGTGATAAGGATGTTCCCGTAAAACCTAAAGTCAAGGTGTGCAGAGATGGCACACTGAGATTCTTTTGTTTCGGACCCCTTAATCTTAGTATTTTATCCGTAATTAGATATTGACCCTTAGGAGATGCATGAAAGGCATACTGAAATGCCATTTACACAAGCAAACTGTCCAATCTCTCTTCTCCGCCTGTTTTACCTCTGCAGAAAGAGATTCTATTATCTGATTTGATCCTCAGAGGACAAAAGATCCGTATTAAGTTCATTCAGGTTCTAGCCTTTGCCTCCTTGATGGGAAGAAACAAGTGCACTGAAAGCAGACCTGACAGAGGAAGCAAAAAATCTCATCGGCAATGAGGTCCTCACTTAGGAATGGTCAGGTTAGTAGGACTATCTGCTCTCGAGTTGTCTTTCTGAGTTTGACCCAAGGAAACGTGCACGCCCTCAGAAAATCGGGCCTTTTGGATTTTGGCTTTAAATAGCAGGACCACTTCGATACTATCTGCTCATGGGATGACTGTGATATTGTACCAAGTGTATAAAGTGTTATTTCGACCAGAAAGGACAAAAAGGAAGAGCAGCAATTTGAAGGTGCCATTGCGGTCAGATCCAGGATTGTAAACATGACCGGGTTGGAGATGTCTGGTCATGGACTGTCGCGGCAGTGGTGGGCGGATTCAGAGCAAATTACGTTTATACTCTTATTAAATACGACTGGATACTATGACCTCCACTGTACGTCCTGTTTGGTTGCATCAAGGGCAGAATATGACAGATTGAGGGGAAGACTTCTAGGTGACTTATTTCTTATTTTTGCTGTTGAATTCTTGATTCTGATCAATCAAGAATTTTCTTTACCACACACACACACACACACACACACACACACACATACACACACACACACACACACATATATATATATATATATATATATATATTTTTTATTTATTTATTTATTTATTTATTTATTTATTTTTTTCTTTGAGTGTACAGAGTAAAATGTGTTAGAGCAGGGGAAAAAATTACAGAAACTTTTAGAGGGGGATCAAATGTTATCTGGCATAAAGTTAAAATTTTCTTCTATTTGAGTAAATTTACTGTGTTGTAACAACTAACTTCAGTGGACATGTATGACAAACATCTCCATAAGAGCATATAAGCATAGTACTGTAGTTAATAGGTTAAAAAAAAGTTGTTACTTTACAAAGAAAAGCATCATTATAATACAAATGTATGACGATTTGAAACGATGGAAATAAAAAATGAAAGGAAAATTGACGGCAATAAAAGGTTTTCCTTGCTGTAATTGTGTTGTTTAGACAGTAGAGGGCATAATAATGTACAATAGCAGGAATACAGTACAAATGACATCACTGTAGGCGGAAATCACACGGCTCTATTTCTTGAAAATATGCGAAAACACAAGTCACAAAACAAGCTAACTCAAACACAACTCAAGTCTATAATGGGAAAGAGCTTTTGTGCATTTGACTTTTCCAACAGATTCAACAAGAAATCAGCGCCTCTTTCTTTACAGACTGCTGAAAGCTAAAGAAGAAGAAAAATGATCAAGGCAGTAGTTTTATGTTTAAACAAATGTTAGTAAATAATTATTGCTGGTTATTAAGAAAATGGAACATATAAAACATTTAAGTTAAAAAGAATAGGAAAATAAGTATTGCATTTTTGGAAACAATTTCTTTACATATTTTACATTCTTAACAAATTGTTTGCAATAAAGTCTGAAAAATATACACATGATTCTGACCTTTGTAAGCATAAAAGCTACTTGTACCTCCTCATTCATCCATTCATTCATTATTATTTATAGTTAGACAGTAGCATCACTCTCAAAGCTATAAGCTAGCTAGTTTAACATTTTTCAATAGCAAAGTGGTAGCATTGCTCCATTTAAATTAAGTATCTCGTAATTGTCTGCGTTGCTAATTGCTGCATTTCGTTTCTTTAAGTACAAAATATACATTTTAATTTAAGACGTTCTGTAGCTGCTTATAGCCTGTTATTTAAAAAACGACAAATAGCTCAATGCGGCTAGTGACTGCCAACAAGAGCCAAGTGTTTACGAGAACGTTTGAGAATTTGTGCATGTTGGGCAGCTTCTTGTAATTAGCTAATATTTGTAATTAGCAAAAGAGGTATATTAATCATGGCTGTAGCATTAATTTAGCTCAATAAACTGTATGCAGTGTGGAAAGAGTAACAGCGTGTCAAGTTCAGGGACAAAAAGTTTAGTGTGAAGTAAAGAAGTGAGAAAGAGTGCAAGTCTGATAAGACAACAATGTAAAAGAAGTGTGTGTGTTTGTGTGTATGTATGTGTGTGTGCATACTGCAGTTGGATTAGATTGGCAGGTCAGGAATTAATATAAGAGCAAGGATTCATTTCATTGTTTAAACATATAATATGAGGATAAGAATCCTCTGTTTGAAGAAAACAGTTTTTGCTATTTCTGTACACAAAATACAGTTGAGAAACTGATGGGAATTTATTTTTTGTTACTTTCTTTGTTTATGTTAATTCTGGCTGATTTAAATGCAAAAAAATACAAGATATCATTTATGTTACTAGATATGGAAAAAAATAATAAAATGTGTCAAACATCAAATGCTAGAAAGTATGTTTTATTATACTGTATGTACATAAAATTGTATTATATCTCGTCATGACATTCTAGTCTAATTCAGTCTAGAAAATGTCACAATCTAACCTTATATCTAGAAAAATCTACTGTATATTAATAAACACAAGTGTTAGGTCTTAACAATTAACATAAAACATAAACCAGTTTACCTTCTTTTGTACTGAACCTTGGTTTGTGCTTCTAAAGCGTTATTTGTCAACTTTAAAAAAATAATAATAATAAATAAAAAGAAGGCTACAATAACTCGAACAATCACACTTTACCATGGTGAGCAGAAAAGCATCCCAGAATGCACAAACATACATGGTCAAATATGTATAAAAATAAGGTAAATGTATTTAATATTATTGCTTATATTCATGTAGCAAGCTGATACATATTGTATATAACACACAATAAATAAGCTGTATGTGAATGTTTTTCTATGAGACACAGTTAGAAAATAAATGACCAGGTAATAAAACCTTGGCAAACATGCAGCATATGTGATCAGAAAGCCACATTTTATTACATTAGATTAAGGTCTGTGTTGTCGAGGACTCCAGTACTGCACCTGTAAGATAAAGGGTAAAAAATCAATTTTTGCTGTGAGGCTAATTCTCTGGCCCTGGGGTTGGTATGATGAAGAATGGTCAATGTAATCCAAATAATGTGAGATTAAAGTTGCATCATTGCTGAAAACATCTAGCGGCATGACACTTCAAACCAAAGAGGCTGCCTGAGATGTGAGATGACTCTGCAGCAGTCAGTCATCCAAAGTAGCTGTAATTGCTTTGGGGGGGAAAAATTGAAATAAATAAATAAGTAAAATGAAAAAAAAAAAAAAAGCGCACAAGAGCCACTCCACTTTTCATCTTGCCCTCTTTCATCTGAGAAGCAGATGGCGGAAGAGGTTGATGCTTTGAAAGGTGAAGATTGCCGAGCA
Source organism: Notoglanidium macrostoma (assembly GCA_030068235.1). Lineage (NCBI taxonomy): Eukaryota > Metazoa > Chordata > Actinopteri > Siluriformes > Auchenoglanididae > Notoglanidium > Notoglanidium macrostoma. Next base: position 6,610,823 of record JAQQZR010000013.1, on the reverse strand, counting down.
GCATGAGGTCGCACTTGAGGGAAACGGTTTAGACTTGAAGATTTGCGGAGAATGTGGGGTCCATACCAGCTGGATACAGCCGCCATGTTCTGTTTGCTTTTATTTGCCTTTTTTAGTGGCAAAAGGCATTCTGAATGCTGCAAAGTACAAATTCTGACAGTACAAATGCAGACGCTGGATGCTTTCTCCAAGGTATTTTGGCTCTGAAAAATAGAAAAAGGACAAAGAGCTTTGTTTTTGCCAAGAAGGCTCCTTAAAACTGGGTATATCTTGTACTGCTCTGGTGTCTTGGCTGTAAGACCAAAGTAACAGTTGAAAACTAACCATAATCCCCATGAGCATATGAGCACAATTGCCCTTATTATACCGTTTTAATTGTTGGTTACTCATGGTGTGCAACTGCTGTGAAATGGTGGTTCAGAAGCCTAGGCTTGTTTTCAGCCTGGCTTGCTTTGTGAACCCCTCTTTAGTTCCTGAGAGACTTGTTAATATTGTCAGAATGGCATGCTTCCTTTTTAGATGGCTTATTTCAGCTCTCTTCATCTCCTGGTGTCCATGTTGTGTGTGCAGATGGCACCAATACTGACTCTCCTCTGTGGATAGTGTAGTGGACAATAGTGGACAGGCCTTTCATGTAGGAATCCAAGCACCAGAGAGACATCTGCTTTGCCTGGCAGAATTATAATGAAACTGATATTGCCACACAAGGCGGTTAGCTTAGCAGTCATAGCAGATTAAGTTCCATTAGCCAACTGAATTGTAGCAAATGACATAAGCATAGTAATTGACTGAGTACTGCTTTCTTATTCAAGAACAGCTGGGAGTACGTCATTCTGTGAAGCTGTCACCCCATATTATGATAACGTGAATAAAAGTATTTCGATTGTTTGTGAATGCAAAATAAAAATTTGTGCTCATAAAGGTTTAGAGAAAATAACCATTAAATCCTTTAATAACCGTTAAATGACTAAGCCTACCCCATAAACGTAACTTATGAAATGATGAAGCACATATGTTAATGTTTATCCTTACATGCAACCCTGATGAATAAGTGGTATAGACAGTGTATGGATGGATGGAAGGATGGATGGATGGATGGATGAGCATCCAAGTCTTTTCTGAATCCATTATATTTTAATTTTAATTATACTGTATCAAAATGAAGTTTTTAATTGTTCAATGAGGGAAACTTGAGTGCAAACTGTTCTTAGCAATTGCCGTCTTAAGGCTATCCAAGGAAAACCATCCACAGTCATCTTTATGGTTTCAATGCGGTACCATCCACCATCTCATGGTGCTCTTTAGGCCATCCATGTGGAGACATCCTCAGCAGCTGTGAGGGATTTTCAGGTGATGAAAACTCCAAATAGAAGTAGGGCAATTAAGCAATAAGGGAGGATTTATGTAAGTCTGTCTTACAACCTTTTTTTGACAAGCAAAGCTTTTCATAAAGAATATTGCTTTGTTTTTATATGGCACAGAGATAAAAGAATTGAGGACCCCAGTCAGAGTTGCCAGCCACATTTAGATAGTTCGGAAATGTGTGTGCAACACGATAAATTTGTTTTTCACACAAAAAAATCTGAGACATAAAAGAAAAAGGAGTCTCACTTTCCTGTACCTGAACTTTTTGGGTTTGTTTCAAGTCCTTTTGTATGATTTCTGAGTTGTAGTTGGACTGGATTTCTTGCTGACTAAGATCTCATTAATAAAGTATTGAGAAACCTTTAAATTTCAGCCTTCCATCTTATCTTTTGAGACATGTATTTACTCTGTCTACTTCCTATGGGAGAATGGAATGTTCTCCAACCAAAGTGCTAGAGGTCCATTTGCATTAAAAACCATTATAAATCACAGAGGTGCCAAGATGTACTGGTTAACTAAACAAGAATAAAATTCACCCTGCAGAAAAGATACTTCACTGAAGAAAGGATGCAGAAATGAACGATGAAAAATTTTTCCTCCATAATGTTCATAGTCATAATTGTGTGTTGTTTTCTCTCCTGCTTTTCAAACCTACACTATTTGTCCATTTATTTATTATGTACAAAGTAGCTATCATAGCCATCAGTGTAACACTGCCCAAGCACTGAACCATAAACCACAAACCAAAAGGTCTTGGGTTTGATCCCAGCCTGTCATGGTTTTCCCAGAGTGAGTACTGCTGAAACAAGCACCACTGGACTGGAAACAGTTTTGTTTTTTTGAGATGTAGCTCTACAACAAGCAAGGAGTGTTACCATTGTCCTTCAAAAAAGCACAACAGCAAAAGAATACCAGAAGTTCCAACTGATATTATCCGAGATAGGGTGTATGTAATACGTAACTGCAAAGCTCAGCAAAAACATAATGCAAGAATTATGCCAATCTTACCAACTATACCATTAGAAAAATGGGTTCCTCTTTGGTTCTTTGAATATTTAACAGTTCTACTTGGAACCCTCTGATGGGGAAACACAGCATTGTAGGGTTCTACAAGAATCCCTTAAAAAGGAACAAACAAGTTTCTAACCCCCCCTCCCCACCTTTTCAACAGGATATAAAAGAATCTTTAGCAACAAATCAGTATGGATGGGATATAGTATATTAATGATTTATTTTTGTATTATTTGCACTGGTTAGTTTATAGAAGCTAGACTATAGCACAAAAAATATACTGACATGACAGATTCAGTTAGGACTAAAATCTCAGAAATACTCTGATAATTTAATAAAACCAATCTAATCCAAAAAGGTTTTAAGACTTCCAAGCATGGCTACCAAACTGACCTTATATTAGTCCGGTCTTGAGACTCCAATTGGCTAGCTGTGCTGGGTTGTATTATTATTATTATTATTATTATTATTATTATTATTATTATTATTATTATTATTTGTAGAACTAGATTGCCTCCAAACCTCAATTTCAAATCAGACAATATACTGGAATTTATAATTTACCAAGAGAGCTAGCTAGCAAAACATTTTCTTTTATATCATGTTGCTTCTCATGCATCTTATCAATGGGCTTGGAATAAAAAAAAAATCTTTCGAGAGTGACAACAGCAAAGAAGTCTAGAGGCAATGTTATCCTCATCATCCTTGTTGTTCCAGATGAAGGTCAAACTTGCGTGAGTTCTGTACATAACAGACTCGCAGCATGAACATCAAACTTTCTGCTTTGTGTTGGAGCTAAGTGTTCTCTTCCAGGTCAGCCAGGGAGCTGTGAAGCTCCAGGAATCTAAAAGAAAGTGAAAGTGAGAGAGAAACGTGTGTGGACAGCCGAAACACCTGCTGGATCTCTAATTTAAGCTGAGCGTGGTGTCAGCTGTCTGACCACGGCCCTGCTGGTAACAAGCACCTGAGAGCCGTCCGGTGCTGCTCTTCATCACGTCACACTGGGCAGCTGCAGGAAGAGTGGACTGAGCCTGAGTTAGAGTTATATCCCAACTGTATTTCAAACTTTGTCCTCTTTTTCTCCCTCTGCCTGACCTGTTTCTTTCTCTCTGACATTGTCAGATGGTAATTGTAGAGGGCTGCTTTTGCTTTTTATATCTACAGTCACTACTGTATGTGATCTCTGTAGTGTTGCATGAAACACTGCTACACTGACCAACAGAAGACCTGCTCTTGTAAAGCTATTCCTGCCACAACAACATGTCCTCACTAGTAAAAATTGGGAAGGATCCCTACTTGGCAAGTCCTCAGGCATGAGTGGGACTCTCTTGCAGTCCAAGAGATACATAATTCATACTGATCCACAACAAGCTAAACCAATCAGCAAATGAATGCAAGGTTGTATCCAATCTCTCAATGTCTGAGTGCTGCTAAACCCCTACTTAAGCATATTACACCATCATTCTTTTTTGAATGCTCTAGAAGGTTCTTTCTGTTTTTGCCAAATCTCACCTATCCCTCAATGCTACTTTTCCTCTGAGCTGCAAAAAGAACACATCTTCTACCCACTCTAGTCTATGGCTAGGTGTAAACTACCAGCGTAAAGTGACATAAATCCAATTCACAGCCTTAATGTGACACAACTGAGATTGTTTTTAGGACATTGTTGATAATCTTTTCAAATCTCACCTGAGCCACTTTTGCATGTGGTCCTTGATACTGCATGAATGAGAAAAGTCAGATTGTAATTTACGTGGGTTTTTTTTTCCCCAACAAACTTCAATGCACATAATATTCACCATTATCCAGTATCAGGAGTGAGGCAACAAGAGTGACTATACTCTCTGGAAGGATGGGGAAATTTGATGGGTCATTTACTTCACACACTTTATGGCCAAATTTATGTGGACATCTGAGGATCAGATCCATATGAGTCCTTCCCCAAACTGTAGCCACAAATTTGTTAGCATACTAATGTCACAATGTCATACTAATGGACAAAAATCCTTATAGCCATGCTCCAAAATCTAGTAGAAAGCCTTCCTAGACAGGTGAATATTATTATAATAGGAAAGGAGGAGTAAATTAAAAATCCACTATGAGTCTGATTGGTCAGGTGTCGATAAACTTTTAGACATACAGTATATTGTACTGTCCATCTATCCATTACCTGTACTGCTAATCTGTCAGGGCCAGAGGGAAACTGGAGCCGGGGTGCACCTTGGGCAAGTCTATGGTGTACTGTGTTTGGAAAAATTAATCAGTTCAAACAAAATGTAACTTACCAAAACCCGGTAGTTTGAAACAACTGCCCAATAATTAACAATGTTTACTAGTAAAACATTAAAACAGCCTTAAGGATGAGTTCAATGAGGCTTGAATCTATAGAGCAGTCATAGTTGCTCAAGAACTCTAGTGGTCTCCTATAGAAATACCCAACAGCTCTTATGGTTAAGAGGAAAGTGACACTAGCAGCCTAGAAAAATGTAACTACCATAATGGTAAGTAGAAAAACGAGCAGTTCAGATTCTTCAGATCAAAACTTCAGATTATGGAACTAAAATTATGTTTATTAGTTATAGTGATCATTAACATTAATGTAGCTTATACTACAGTTACATTATGGCTAATTACTGACTACACAAGTTAAGGTTATTAACTATCAGATACCTAAGTGTACCTAATAAGCACATTTTGCTGTATGTAAACATATATCTATTAAACATAAAGCATTCAACAAGCCAAAATTAATCTCTCACTACAAAACACAATGTAATGTGCATTATTATATTAACTAGATGTTTTTACTGGTGTAAATGAGAATCCTAAAACTGCACTTGTATTGGTGTGGGTGTACTTATTACTTATGATGATGTTCTCTGCCTCGTTAACGTTGTTGCATGACTCCCCATGTTTATACTCTTTCCCTTTCTTTAATGATAATTGTCTCGACAGGCTGGTTTATACTTCCTGGCTTAACACAATTAACATGCATTCCAGCCTACAAAGGTGGGTATCATAGTGCAGTGATATACACACACAAGTAAAAGTGTATAACCATTATTATAGCTTTCCTAACAAAATAATGTGACTGTTTGTCTAGAGATTTTGTAGGGAATTTATTAAAAGCATCTAGAGGAAACAGAAGACAGAATTTCTCTGTGGCTGCGTTCATTAAATGCTGTCTTAGGACAAGCATGTCTCATAAGAGTGCGGTGCTGGAGAAGGGAGCAGACAAGCCAAAATTTATTTTTTGAATCTTAAACTTATTGACTGCACCACCTGGCCACTACACACACCTACCGCTCTGGTCTACCTTGTGATAGTAGAGTTATAGACTATGCCTCATCTTTTTCCATGTATAATTTGTCAATCCTTCTCTAGCCTAGGACTTCCAGTTCTGGAGACTCACTGCCATGCAGAGATTCAAGGTTTTCTAACTTACAGCACACCTGAACTAAAGTGCTTCATAATTACCCGATGAGCTAGACCAGATGTGCTAGAGGTTACTGAATCGGTCAAGGCCCTGTCCACACACACAAAATGATTGTATTCTGTAAGGGCCTAATTCACCCATTTGCACACAAGTCAGTCACTTTCAGTTACGTGTATTCTCCGCTACATGCTCTGACCACGCCCTCCGTTCGAAATCATGACAGCGTCATGACACGTCAATGAAGGTGTGATTTATTTAAAACAGAAGTAGACTGAGTCACACCCTCGAGTATTTTGGCTGTTGGTAAAACGTGGAATATGGACTTTTGCTTTTTTCATGCAAATGCAATCAATTCAAAGCATAAGCCCAGACTCTGGACATTAATATACAGTCAGAAACCGAACTGCAGGATGACCTCTTGGAGACGCTACGCGTCCTCGGGTTGCTGCGGAGACCAGGCCTCCAGTCCTCGGCGTCACCCGATGCCGGCGGCCGGGGGAGGGTCCGCCGAAAGCGGTGTGCGAGGAAGCGGAAGCGTGGTAAGCGGGCGGGGCTAAGTGCTAATCCTAACCGGCCGGCTCTACCATCCATAACACTTTCCAATGTCTGCTCTCTGGACAATAAATTGGACTATATCCGACTCCAG
>JAQQZR010000013.1:6592224-6602637 GCA_030068235.1 Notoglanidium macrostoma | reverse complement strand
TTGTCTCGTTTTAACTGTACACTGTACCACATGTATACGTTGAAATGACAATAAAAGACACTTGACTTGACTTGATTTTGAAAATAAACGCTACAGGGGAGCTCAGCTATAGTAATAATCACCTCAAAGGAATGCAATCATTTCTATGTAGGCCTATGACATAAAGCAATAAAATAAAATGAATATGTATGAAATGACACATGTGCTGGGAGTGTGTATATAAATGCACGTTTGTCATGCAGAGATTCAGTAATAAAAATGAGATTTGATGAGGACCGGTAAGTACGGAGCCGCGATCAGGAAATAAAAAGCTATTACGACGTGGCCACGATGTAACTAAAACGACGCAATGAGATATGAGATATTAAAATGTGTCCTATATATAGCATGCTGTTTAGGACATTATTATTTATATAATAACTGAAAACTCTTAATATATTGAGTGAAATTCTGGATGTATTAAATAAAACTTGAATATATGGAAAGAAACTTGAGAATGCTGAATGAAATCTGATATCATTGAGGCACTGGCGCCATGTTGTGTTTTAGCATGTTTAGGCTAATATTTTTCCATACTGATGCAAGAACATGCATCATCACTCTATGAGTGAGCCAGCATGAAATCTAACAGGAGCAAGTAATTATTATAAAAAAAAAATTTTTATTTTCAATGACATTCAATGGCAATGCTCAAAAAGAACTGATATTTCTGTTTTATTCTAATGGAACTAACTATTTACCAGGCTTGCGCACAATGACATGACTTTTTTTTTCTGTTTAATAATGTAATATATAAGAACTGTATTTGTACATGTATGATCATGTGTTAAAAGTATCCCTGGCAACAACTTATTATGCAATATATTGTATCACCACATAGTGGCGCTTGATTTACTACAGCCCTCTGCAGCGTGCAGCTGAAAAGGTGCTTAAGTCGAGGGCAGTATGCACGTAGATGGTATTTACAAAGAAACGCCCCGAATTTGGCCTTGCTCCACCCAAAGTGTGTAACTGTCTTCACGGCGTATATGTCACAGACTTAAGCCAAGGGGAGAATACGTACAGATGGAAACAGCAGAGCGGAGCACTTTTTTTAACTCGTGCACTGGTTATTATGAGTGAATAGAGATATTTTTTTACATCATTCATATGAGTATACCAGCCCAGTAGGTGGTGATGGCATGTCAGCTGCCACGCGAATAACATTAAGACCATAAGGATTGATTGGTAAAGTAGGAAAAATGTGGAAAAACCACCAACATGGTGGGAAAAAATGACAAACAAGGATTCATATGGACAGCCTGAGGATGAGGTGGAACTACTACCTTGTCAGCAGCAATGATAGAGTCGTAGCATATTCATAATATACTCAAAACAGCAACAGGTATGCACAGGCTGATGCTTTCAGATTGCTCTATCCTGTCATTTTGGAGCATAGCATGACTGGATCCTGGACATTTTTTGATGGATAGATTGATCCTATTCTAGCAATGGCAATGTGGTCTTCAAAAATTCCCTTGATAAACACAACAACATAGCACTACCATGTGAATTTCACTGTTTTGAAGAGAAAGGTCCACCACCAAAATAATCATCAAGTGGTAGACCCTTTCTATTGATGAATAGGGTACACCAGTGGTCACCAACCCTGTTCCTGGAGAAATACCTCCCTAAAGACTTCAGCTCTAACCCTAACCATGTCCAGCTGAACATCTAATCAAGTTCTGGATCAGCTAAAATAGGTATGTGTGATTTTGGTTGGAGATGAAACCTGCAGGATGGTAGATCTCCAGAAACAGAGTTGGTGACCACTGGGGTACACTTTCAAAAGATAGTTAAGACTCGATAAGATATACTTTGTATACTTTCTTGATGTAAGTTTAACATATATTTTGAATTCTCTCTTGATGCAAGTTCCTACAAGTTCCAGCAAGTTGGAATTTTTACGTTATTAAATGAATTATATCTTCATTTTTATATGAAGTATCAGGACCAAACAAAGTTCTAGCTGACGATTGAAGTCAGCACTTTATACTCACACTGAGAAAAGCGGTCACAAAATCCCTGGGGAGCTGATTGGGCCGTTTAAAGTGTCACGTGCTAAGTGGCACACTGGTGCGCCGGCCATCTCCGAATAGTGCCAGATTTAAAGGCACACTGAGTCAAATCTGTGGTCACAAGAGGAACTAAGTAGTCTACCTAACTTTCCATGATCTTATTCAACTTGGTTAGAAAAATATGCCTCTTGAGTGTCACAACAGAAAAGTTTTGCCTCATCATTGGCTCATGCTCTCTGGGTGGAAGGGACAACCCTTTCCTCTGTCAATCAGAGTGACATCAGAGTGACTCAGCCAATCGTGAACGTCTGTAAGTTTGTGTACACCAGTTGGAGGGCAGTTAGTGTGGTCCTCTGAGCTTGTCCAGCTGTGACATAATATCAGCAGCAGTTCGACTGGTTTCCCCTGTCTCAGAGGAAGCACACGGCTGTTGGTCGTCATGTGATAAGGGAGATCTACCTAATGGGTGGGAATTGATCAGCTCTTCAATATGGAAGTTTGCAGTTTGATTTAGCCCAGACTAAAACCCAGATGGCTAGTTTACAAGCACTGTTCATCACATTCTGTTTGACCAGTTGTGACAAACAGCCCTCGTTTATGGTGCCTTGCATAAGTATTTAACCCCACCTACCTGCTTTAAAACATTACACATTTTGTGTTGCTAAATCCTGGTACAGAAATGGACTTCTTTGAGATAATATGGGGAGGAAATTTGATATAGTTTGCAAAGTAACTTACAAATGCAAAAGTTGTGATTTCAAAAGTATTCACCCCCATTGAGGTGAAACCCTAAATTAGTTCAAGTGCAACTAATTGCCACTGAGTACCGATTTTCTCATTATTATATTTATTTCTAAATACTTTGCCACTTCAGTATGAAGGGTTATTCTGTGTAGATTTATGATTCCAGTTCATTTCATTTCCAGGTGGAAAACTGAAAAAGTCCAAGGGGGTGAATACTTTTGCAAACCACCGCACAGCAAATTCTATTTGACAGTCAGTGCGGTTAGAACGCTTACTTATTTAGCACGACTCTATCTAAAGTGCATGTTGTGATAAGTTTGACTGTTCTGTAGCTCTCGCACACCATGACTCAGCATATTGCAACAATTTATATGTGCGTGTGTGTCTTTATCTGCTTCTTCACAACAGCCTTGACCTTTACTGGTGATATTCTACCTCTCGCACTCATTTGCTTTGCTCTTTGTAATAGCAGTAAAACAGATGACTTTTATGATTGTACCAACTGGAAGTCCACGGCCTTACAGCTTCCGTGTCAATGCTCCTTTAAAACCCTGCTTTTCCTCGGCCTGAAATCGCTTTAATTTGTCGAGTTCTGAAAGCGTTCTGGTTTGTCTTTTTCTCTGCGGGCGCCAAACAAATCAAATGAATTTAATGAGTTGTTCGCTCTCTCTCAATCATTCTCAGTCCTCGGCTCTTCCAGAAGCTTTTATATTGCTGCTGTAAAAGATGTCAACTGGCAAGCAGAAAGTGAGCTGATTATTAACTTGTCTTCCTTAGGCCTGATTCATGCTAAAGCACATAACTGTCCCAACTGGCAAAGGATGACATAGTACACACACACACACACACACACACACACACACACACACACACACACACACGCACACGTGCACAAAGGTCAGGTAAGAAACCACGTGCTCTCAGTGCATTCTAGCTTGTGTAATGTACACCAATACACACACACACACACACACACACACACACACACACACACACACACACACACATACGCAATTTCTGTCTCTATAGTAATCCTCGCAGGACTAATTTACATGTTGCAGCCCATGAGAAATAGGGAGTAGGGAGAGTTTGCATGAGGGACATGACGAGAGGGAGGGTAATAAATAAATGAAGTAGGAAGGCACTCGGTAAACATACAAGGAAACATGGACTATATTGAGCCGGTGCTGTCATGCGCATGCTGTCAGTGAGGATGTGGAGCTGACAGACACGAGATCTCAGCAGGTCACAGAACAGGTGAGCGATCACACTCTCAGACACACGAGAACGGCCCTGATTATCAGAAGAAAGCAGGGAGGTGGATGTTGCTTGGCGTCTTGGTCTAATCCACTCTGTCAGCTGAACAGTTGCTTTTGGTGTATGTTCTTATGAGCTGGGATAGTTGCTAAATCATCTTTTCTTTTCCATTGAAATCCACAAGGTGTAATAATGCAAGGTGCAGTAATGCTGTTTATGTGTGTGACGTAAAGCTCATTTAACCCAGGGTGTTTAATTACCAGATGAAAATTTCATGACGAAAATCCTAACTAAACATTTTCTACTCTTTGGTGACTTGTAGAACAAATTAAAAATGGGTTGCTCTTTTTCTCTTGGAAAAATGCAATTAAAAACAGGTCACAATAATCACTTAAAATGTGACACTCAGACAAAAAGGCTTATGTTTAGAGTATAAAAGGATTTACAAAAAATAAAGCATTACAAAATGGTAGAACTACGCATTATTTGGATCTGTGAGGTAAAATCATTCTTTTATAGCAAAAAAATATGATATTGACATCTTGTTTCTGACATATTCACAGAATTAAACACAGACCTTAAGGCTAAGACATGCTTAGAGTACTGAAGAGTAAAGTTTAATTCTTAGAATGCCACTATACTTTATATTAAATTTATTCATTATATTATTTTTTTATATACATATATTTTTTATTATATTTATGTTTTATATTAAAGGAATTCACAAAACAGTTAATTCTAGTGCACGTTTGACTGTTCAAGCACCGCTCTGAGAGAGCTTATAATATTTACTATAACAGCACTGGGATGCTTGTGCATGTTACTGCGCGACGTTCATGCAAACTTCACTACCTAGTTTGAAACGATTACTGTGGTAGAGTTAGCGACATCCTCGGCAGACAGGGCTCACCTTTTAACTTAAATTATGAAAGCTCATAAGATGGAAGCTGGGATGGCAACTTTAACAGGAATGTACATATCAAGTCAGCGAGCTAGCCAGCTAGCCGACGTGCTATAAAGTCAGTGTGGGTTCTTCGGGATCTATTTCTGATATCAATGCAAAACTAAACAGAAGATTTGGCCATATTGTGTCTGAAATATCACTACCTTAATATTCATTTCTTGCTTATAGAACTGTTGGACAAAAGCAATCTCGTACCGACAAACATGGCGTTAATTGAATACCAGCGCGGCTCTAATAACCACGCTCTTGTTCATTGCTTAATAATTTCACAGCGCTGATGAATGCTCGATTCCGATCGGTCGGAAATCATTAATTAATTTCTTTTCTTATCTTATCTTATCTCATTTTTAGGATTTTTTATGGATGCTCCTAGACGGATTTAAAACATGTGTAATTGTTGATATGGTGAAGTTTTCTCGAAGTACATTCTTAGAAGTAAAGACAAAGTTTTTCATCGGTGTTTTCAGGACAGCGATATTTCTGATTTCTACATGGCAAGCTATGTTTTATTTTTGTGTGTGTGTGTCCTATTAACTTCAAGAGAGATAACGAAAAAAAGGAATGACTGTTTATCAAGAAAGAGAAAACAGGAACAAATTTGTTAACAATAAACGTAACTATAAACGGATAAAAAAATATAACATCATTTTTAATGAATAAAACACTTACTGATATGCTTTAATAAGAACTTCAAATTAACACACCCCATCATTGATAGATTTCTTATAACAGCATGCACTTATTGTGTAATATTCTTTACGTGAAGCAATTTTGCTTCTAGGTGAAAGAGAATCCAGTTTAGATCTGGGCAGTCAATGGTTAATATTCTTGCTTGGGGAAACAACACACAACACCGACAAAGCACTCTGGTGTTTGAACGCAAACTTTCTGTCCCTACGACAGAACCTCAAGCGCTGACCTCCCACTACCATTTCGTTTTGGAATAGTAGGTTATTAATGTAAATGGACCATTTTACTGTTGAATTGGTTCTGCTCTTGGGTGCCACACTAATAGAGTTGATTCGCCTCTCGCAAGGACTTCAAGTTCAACCTGATGATGAGATGACGCTGAGGTTCATCAGAAGAGCACAGAGTAGCTCGCTAATTAACTGCACGCTGAGGGTCAAAATCTCGCAATGGCACACAAACACAGCATCAGTTTGCACTCTCAGTGCTTCCTGTACGCTTTCTGTAAGTGCTCGTATAGATGTCAGCACAGTTGACCGCTAGACGCTTACACCACACTCTGGATAAACACATATGCCAAATGGAAATGTTTGTTATGTTTTAAAAAAATGATTTTTTGTTAAGGGTGCAGGAATTGAATATATAAAGCACCTGTTGGGAAAGTGTGAGACAGGAGAGTGTGAGATGTTCACACACATCAACACAGGTTTACACTTGAACAGGTGAGCATGTGGGAAAGCGAAAGAAATTCAATTAAACAAGCAATATTGCATTTTAAAATTAAACCATATATTATACAAGAATATTACTATTATTATTATTATGATTATTATTATATCATCATTCAAGGGAAGATGTGCCTTGGGTATGATGTCTTCCCAAATGATAGTGCCAAACCTAATTTATATTACTTACATTATTATATTACAAAATTTACTTATTGGAGTTATTGCTCCAGTTAATTGTACATTTTTATCTTGTTTTAGCAATTCTATTATCTAGGATGGGTTATAGCTAAATTAATTTACTTTGTTATCCTCAGATAAATTACATTTAGATGCTTTTCTTTTTATTGAGTTGAATAGTAGAGGTTGTGGATTTTTTTAGAGATGAATTCATTTCATTTTACAAGAAAGGAACAATTGTTTATTAACTTTATATATTCCTTTGATAAAGACGCTTTCAGAAATAGGGCAAAAGGCTCTAGGGACATCTTGACCTGAAATTTCATTTACGTTAATGATATAAAAACAACACAACATGCAGCACAGAGTTCTATTATAGGAGAGCCGGGGTTTTAGAGCCAGGCTCTGCCTTAACTATTTAGCAAATAAAAAAAAAATGAATGTATATTAAAAAAATATACTATAAAATATTAAGTTGGTTAAATTTAAAAACGAAAGTGCACCTGCTGCCTTAAAAACATGAGGCTGAAGGCAACCTTTGCTTCTATAAATTGTTTAACTAAAGCTCATTAGTTGTTTCAACTTGTTGTTAAAACCATGTACCACGTATCTTACTGTTTAAATTATAGCTTCATTATTTAAATGTTTAATATAAAATTCTGGCTAGTTACTGGCACTTTAGAGGCCAATTTTCCACAGACATCATGTAAGGTCCAAGTTTGCATTATTTTTAGAACTCGTTGTTTGCAGATTTGAATTAAATCCATTTAAATGAAGTAACCAGTCAATATGCTAATAAATAGAAGAACTGAATAATAAATATAACTTTCAACACCACTGGATTGTACTTTTTTGTGTGTGTTTATTTACAGACTTCCTGACTAGGTTTCAAGTGCCTGACTTTAATATTAAAATTTAAATTAAAATTAGCCAACAACTGTGAGCTCAAGACTTGGAAAATGGCTTGAAGGAGAAGCTACACGGTTTACGACTTTAATATATTAACTGAAACATGATCTTCCTCCAGATTTCATAGAAATCATAAACACTGAGGGTGATTTTGTTAAATTGTAATACTGATGAAACCAAAGGAACAATAAATGCCATTTTAAGGGTAATAATCAATTGATACAATTAATATAGAAACTGATGAATGACTATTCATTGTCATATTTCTGAACATGTTAGATCTCATTATAAGCAATGATTTGAAGTTATTATTTGATGGATTTGATGTTTTGACAACTTTTTTTTGTAACACGATGGATCCAAAATGTCCTTTTATAGGCTTTAAAATGTTTCAGTGTTTGTTAAAGGCATAAAAGGTTGAACTTTGATCATGTCACACTGTTATGGTAATGATTTAATGATCTACACACTGGGCTTATCTAGATGCCATAAGAAGCACACACTGATGAGGCGTACAGAGACTGTACTGTATTACTGTCGCAGTAGAAAGAATTTTACAGTTTGTTTCAGGTCCTATTAATATCGTGAGCATTCATGCATGGCATTCAGGGGTGGACGTGCATCTGATTTGTATACCAGGTGACAAGCCAGCATTTCACAATGGCAAGAAAAACACCTCCTGCTTTGTGTCTGCATGACTGATGGAGATAGTGTGTATTTGAATGTGTCATGAATTCGATTTACAGTAGAGGAGTCCAGCGTGGAGAGTAGTTCAGTGGATGCTAACAGGTAGAACTACAACTGTGTGCAACTGCAACCAGGAGTCCATAAAAGCAAAATGAGTTATGCTTTCTGGGTGGGAGGGATGACCTACACACTTTCTCTCTCTGCTCTGTCAATCTGAGCGACAGTAAGCAATCATGGGCATGTGTGCGCTCATGTATGTAGAAGAGGGCGGCGAGCACTTTCTTTTCAGTGTGTTAAGCTGCACTGTGATGGTGCCTGGCTCCATGTTTCTTGGAGAAAGATGTTCATGCTAGGTGGCTGTCATATTGATAATTTACCAAATGACTGGAAACACCTGCTTTATTTACCGCAAAAATGCCTAAACTAATCACACATAAGCAGTTTTTATATATTTGTTGAACACACCGATTCATTTTCCCAGCCAGCACTGAAACTTATTAGACATAAAACATGAACCCTTTTATTTTATAACTGGTAGAAGCAGCAGTGACGTACAGTAGCTGTGGTATAGCTGCAGTATAGCAGTAGGTGATGAGACTTGCACAGTAAGAAGGAATTTTAGACCAGTAGTCAGATGTAATGTTCTTAACATGAGCCAGCATTGGCTTCTGAAGCAGATCCTGTGTTGAGGTTTATCCAATCCCATGCATTAATGTAAATTATTTGGCTGGATGCAGCTCATAAGACCTTAAGGGTTAAAGACGTTTCATCAGAAAATTTTCACAGAATTTTTTCATACTTTCAGACTTTCATAGTTTTTTTTTTACTTAATACCACTGCACACCTGCATTTTACAAAGCTGCATCAGAAAAACATCTTGCTGCTCCAATTATACCTATTGCTTCTGCCCTACCTGTAGTTTCAACTGCTCATGTATCCTATGTATTTATTGTTCAGATCGGTGCATTTATTGCCTTGCGCGCGTCTCACACTGTTTTGCAGTTGCACTTTATGTAGTCTTGCATACTGTTATGTGTTGCACCATGTTCTGGAAAAATGACATTTCGCTCCAATGTATACGAGCCAGATAGAGAAATGACAATAAAAAAATGCATGATTTGACTCGACTTGATTTTATTTAGCCTTGATATGGCGGTTTAAAAAAAGTTGTCACTGAAAAAAGAACGGATGAAGATGATGAGGAATGCGAGAGGAATGCGTTTATTGTCTCTGTGTCAAACAGGTGTCTTATCAGAGTTTATGGTACTAGTTAGAACGTGGTAACGTGAATCAGCACAACTACAAAATAACCAGTTTAAACTGTCTAGTATTCAGCCATAAATTAATAATTAACTTTTAATTGATAAAGGAAATTCTCAGCATTCTGTTATACCTGTAACCTGGACATGGCTAAGTACAGAATTTTTTGTAACCTTTACAAATGTACAAACCTCACGTGTTCTGAGTCACGGTCCTGTTGTGTCACCGACCCTTCCAGCGAAATGGACAAGACGTGATACTTTGCTCACATCAATATTGCAGTCTACCATAAAGCGTGTTAGGAAACCAGCTTGATCAAAATATCAGTCCCTCAGTGTGAATCATGATTACGGATTTTACAATAATATATTTGAAAGTTACTGTTCGTTTTTCTGAAAAAAACAAAACAAAACCCAAACAAAACCATTTTCTTTTGAAATCTACTGTAAATCAGAAATCATCCATGTTTTAGTCAGTTCAACTTTTAAATGTTTGATGTGCATGCATTTTAATTCATTAGAGACTATAATTGGAAAAATATCTCGACACCTCTAGAAGATCATGCATGTACACGTAAAGACATTATTACTTAGTAATTTAGTGATTAAGAGATAAGATGATTATATTAGTCTGCATTAATAGCAGTGACATTTTGGCTAGATTACATCAGTTCTAATAATTTAGTATAATTATTATTACTGACATTTAGTTGGTTTTTTTTTCCTTCTTCAATCCTGTTCTGGATCATTTTACTAACAGATGGAATGTAGTTCAGCTGATGGATATTCTGGGTTCTCTTGCACTTTAGGCTCAGATGATATGTTTCCATTTTTCAGTATATGGAAATGTCACAGAACATCTGATACACTTCGGTTTGCACTCTGGCCTTTCCTCACACACACAGATTAATCTCTGCATTCCTTCTATAAATATTTCCAATAAA
>JAQQZR010000013.1:6554556-6578662 GCA_030068235.1 Notoglanidium macrostoma | reverse complement strand
CACACAATGATGCATTTACAATCAAAACATACACTCTCACTTACTGTATGTACACTTTTGCCAAATACACACACCAACATATTCATATTTACACTCACATACCACACACACACACACACACACACACACACACACACACACACACACACACACACACACACAGGCACTTTTCCCATGACAGTGTATCATTCTGTTCCAGTATAACGAAGTCACAATTCGGTTACTATTCTCCCGAGAGGTGCACCAGGAAAGTCAAATCCTCACCAGATCGCAAGTTTGAATCCCAACAATATGAGAACCATCCATGGAGCCAAGGGAGCAAATTTGGCCGTGCTCTCCAGGTGGGAGAGTTGATGTAGTCTTTGCTCCTTAAGCACAGAGGCTTCTGGGAAGGGTGAACTGGCCCCTTTAAGTTGTAGGAAAAGAATTCAACACTAACCCTAACCCTAACCCTTCACCTGCATAACTTAACATGTGTTTGGAGTTTTGAGACTGGTTGTCAAGAGTGACACTCCCAGCAACTTCCTAGTGCACTTTTCACCACCTTCGGGGGAATAAACTAGTCCGTTCTTTGTTTATTCAGCCCCAGACTATGAAAAAAAAAGCTATTGTCTTGTTGAAAGAGCTGGAAGATGATGTTTTTTGCTATGTTGGGCCTTTTTTCTCTGTGTCACTGTCTTTTCTGACAAAGAAGAACAGAAGGACTCGGTGTGCACTCTGGAGATCCGTTGATCACGTCAGCCTGTTCTGAGTGGCGGCTCTATGGGGAGTCAGGTTGTTTGTGTTCTTAATGCGCTGCTCAGAAGCTGTGTGAGGGAGAGCAAGAAAAGAGAAGGCGAGAGAAAGGACAGCTCGACACACAAGGACAGATTCCATGAAATTTCTTTTGTGCAATGGTTGAACTAAGTGTTGTGCTGTAACGGTGTTTCACACCAAGCTCCTGTCTGTATTAGAGGTTGTAATATGCGGCAAGAGGATACACTTTTGCAATTGTGTTAAATCTGCATGTCTTTTATTAGCAAAGTCATAATTCATAATCATAATCACAAGCAGATGGCAACAGAGGAGAATAATCCATATTCAGCATCGAGAAAACAGATGTGGGTTAAAAAAATAGAAATATTAAAACAAAGAAATACAAGGTTTAGATATGCACATTGATATTGGCAAGACTTCGCAACACAACAGGGTATATAAAAACGAATTAATTGCTTTAAGCACTTAACACTGAAGGACTGGACACAAACCAACGAATAAAAGATGGAGAAGAGACAAGAATCAAAACAAACAACACATACAGTACAGGGAAGTCAAAAGAGCACATGCGCTTTGTGAATCTGTTTAATGCTCCAAACACGTGTATCTGAATCTGTGTTTGGAATTACACCAAAAGTGGACTTGGCCTATACAGTTGAATACAGTTAAATATGAACTTTAGCACAGTTCCTCAACCTCAGCTACATCACCCAAGTTCGCAATTGGCCTCAGCTCGTCTTCTTGAATTTCTTTGTTTGTATCAGCTTAGAACACATTATTTGTGTATTCCAAATAGTGTATTCATATTCCGTTACATCCCAAGTATGCATCATTAAGGATTCATAGACCCTGTTAACGCTTTTAGAGTGTTTAGCAGAGTCGGTTCTCAAGAGCTGTATCTTTATCTTAGCCTTCTTGTCTTAGCCGCTCACCTCCGTCTGTTTCCCACCTGGCTAATGCAGTCCTAATGATGTACAGTGGGCCACAGCAGGTTGCAGTGCTAATGTTTGCTGATGCTAGCATCAGTCATCAGATAAGAAAAGTGTGCGAGCATTGCCTGGGCTATTAGGTAAAGATTTGCATTACCGAAAGCCTTAATGCCTGCATCTATTTCAACATAATCTATTAGCGCAGTCTGTGATTTGGTTAGAAAAGACGGAGCTGGACTGCGTGTGGACCTGAACGCCGGAACAAGCAGGTGAATGTGGGTAATAAATTTGGATGTTCCACCTCTACAGTGGCTGCCTCACCAGCATATCTATTATTCAAGATAATTAATTTCACTCTTGACAGGAAAGTGGGAGACTTTTCCAAGCAAATTTAATCTGTTTGAGACAGGATGATGTGAACAGCATGGTATAATACCTGTATATGACAAGGGATAAAGATCGCAGGGAATATGATAAGGATGCTTGTTCCATGTCGCTGTTGAATTCTTGATTCTGATTGGTTCCGAAGGTGTTGATTCATTTAAGTAACAAATTCCATGAGGAACTTTCATGGCATATTTTAATAATGTTTATAATTGTTGAAATGTTGCATTTATGGCAGGAGTCTCCAGTGTTAGTGCTCTGTAAAAGTCAGAAGTAAAGCAAGAAAGTCTTCAGGATGGATGGTTTTGCAGTTTTGTGTTAAAGAGCTACATTTTTTTTTCTTCAAGAGAAATAAAAAGAGAGGCCGATAAGGAAATTAAGGTTTATGGCTGCTGAAACATAAGTAATAACATGAACTAACCTGTTTTGCAGACTTTAAACGTAACTATAAACAGATAAAGAGTATGATGTGTCATTTTTTTTATGAACAGAAATCTTTTATGGAGGACCAGATATTACTCCACACACAAATAACTCATAATATTAAATACAGAAAGCAATCAATACAAATAAATAAATAAATAAATAAATAAATTAAGTTGATGCATATATGAATGAATATATTGTGGCAGAAATATAAACAAACAAAAATGCAAATTTTAAATTTTTTTCACATTTATTATTTTATTTATTTATTTATACATAATTTTTCAGATCTTTTCAGAATTTTTCAAGCTGAGCCTGTCTTTCATCCTCACATTACTTTAGCGCATGTAAACACATTGATCAATCTGATTCTCACAGTTGGCGGTCCTCTCGTACATCTTAACACACTTGTATCTGGATTGCTACGTGCATACTTGCAGAGCTCAAGCTGTTTATTTTTTAGACCTCCAAATTCCTCCAGCCCTGGAGTGCATTTCCAGCCTACGTATCATCACTTTTTTTTTTCTTGTCAGTTAAATCCGAATGAAAATTCTCTTTGAATACCAGCACTTTATAAATCCACAGACTCTCATTCCTATTTACAGCCCAACTCACAACACTCTTCCCGTCCTCTCTCCTAGCTATTGTAGTGAAACTGCAACTTCCTCCAGCAAAGTAAGGAGAATATTTTTAACTGTGGAAAGTCATAAACGATGCTATGAACTGTGCTCTCACTGTTGACAGAAGAGATGCACTGACCTCTAAACAACACGCTGCTAAGATGGAGGAAACTCCTCTGGCTCATCTTACTAATAACTGAATAAGAGGGAAAAAATTCAAAAAGCCAATCCAGAGATTATGGCCCACTAAGTAATATCCACTAATTTCCTACAGATGCAATGGGCATATTTGCCAGGAGGAAAACAACATTTTGGTGCTACTGAAGCAATGTGTAACATACATGAAGATATTTATTTGTCCTCGTTCATGAACGAAATGCAATGAAGTTGTCTTGACATTTTGTCAAGTTTTGCGCCATGAGAATGAAGGAAGTTTTCTTTCCACTGGCGAGTCATTTTAACAAAAGTAGACATAGCAGAAACGATTTTGAGTTGTTGCTATGGTTACTACTGTCAAAACTGCTGGTATGTAAAGAATAATGCACAGGTCATTATTGCAAAGTAAACCCCGATATGGTGATGCAAGGCCCCAGTGTGAGGCAGAAGAGTCTTGAATCACCCTGAAGGAGTATATTGAGCAATAATGTCTGGCATGATGTACATTTTTCCTGCTTGTTACATGGCTACTAACTAAAGAATTCAATAATTGGACACAAAATCTTGATTTAAAAGTGATTTTGTTGCTTCCACAGCTTACATGGTCCATAGCAACGCTCTGATATACAGAAGTAACTGATCACGGAATGCCATAATCGACCAATCAGAATTGAGTATTCAAATAAGCCATGTAAAAAGCAAAACTAATCAACACCTTCTGATCAATCAAAATAGACAATTCGACAGTTCTTTAGTATAAATGAAAATAACAGACGTCCTATTGTGGCGTTCCCTCCAGAAAATGTGTTACTTTCTACTACTTGTTTACACCTGTACCATGGGACCGTCACTTCTTGCTAGCATTTAAAAAGGTTAGCAAATTGCTAAAACATTGTTGGTGCAGAATACAAAGAAAAATGACTAAATGGTGAAGCTAAAATAAAAGATTTGCAATCTTTTTTTTTGCTTTTCCTCTTGATTTGCCTCAGCTATAGTTCTCTGTGATAACATGTAATTCTCTCCAAATTCCAAATGACTTATCCCAAATTATAAAGTAGTATGTAAGATGTGATCTTTCTTGTCCTGGAAACTATCACAGAGGGTTGAAAGGTTCGGACATTTTGGTGGTTACATGGCTTTGGGAAATATAACTATATAATGAACTAAATAATAATACTAACATTGAGACACAAATACAGTAGATCTGGTTAAAAAACATAATCAAACATGAATGTCTTAAATAATCTGATTAGGCTCTGCCTGATTTCATGCTTTGTTACAAGAAGACTTAAAAAAATGCATGACTTGATTATGATCTGCGAGCAATGGGAGGCGGCAACGTTAACGCTGGGAGATTTTCACAAATGCTCTACTCCACATGATGCTCGCAGTAAAAACATATCATATCTCTGTCCTCATGCTGACATAGACAGCCAGCTGGCAAAAATAACAAGGTATATAGCTGTGTATTATGTGTCTGCTCAGTCTGAGCTCCCTGCAGAAACAATGGAGAAAAAATAAAATAAAATCCTGTGCATATTTTTACCTTTTCTTTCCCATTTATTGCTTCACTTTTTATATCATCAGCTAGCTTCAGTGTTACAGCTGAAGCATTATTCTAATTAATTACACAAAAATGCCTTGTCTTTGTATGAAGGTTAGCTAATTAAAAAATCCTTTGCTCTTATTTTGTTAGCAAAACATATATAAACCCTTCATGTCATATTTCTATATCTCTTAGTTTTCCTCCTCTATCCCCTCGGCACGTTATTGAGAAATTTCCGGAGAATAGCCGTGCAGGTGGAGAGGTGAAGGGATTAGGGAGGAGAATAGAGGACAGGAGGGATGAAAGAAAGCTTTCGCCAGCAGATGACAAAACACCACCAGTGAGAGGGTGAAGAGACTCGCAGCTTACAACTCCATTAGCCACTCCCGAGTGAGCCTTCGGAATCGAGCTTTATACGATTTGGAAGAATTGTCGCTCCTTTCATCCTATTAAATCTTCCATTTTGTCAACAAGCCCAACAGCATTCGTTTAAAGATCCTGCCAGTGTGCAGGAATGTTCAAGTCTTAAAACTGTACAAGACATTACACAGGCAGTGACTGGACAAGGATGTTTTGGATGAATCATTTGTGCTGCTGATTTAAATGTTTTTAAATCAGATCTCAAATTTCTAGAACATGGCATAGATCATCCTGCGTTCCAAGTCTGTGTTTTGGTGCAACGCATTCTCCTGTGCTGTGTTGGGTTTGAATGCATTCATTCATTAATAAAACACAATGGGACATGCATGTGCAGAAAAATAATTAATGATGGAGTTACCCCAAAATCGAATATTTTCCAATAACTGCAAATCCAAATGAGTTTTATCCTGCTTATGGAACAGAAATTTAAAGGAATTTTGCATTTATTAAAGACTCACGTCATAATTTTGAGCCATTTAAATAAATAAGCAGCGAAATCTGGCTACAACAAACAGCCATTCCCTTAGCAGAGTCGTTTTTTCTCTATCTCGCTCTTTCTTGGAGTTAGAATAAATAAATAAAATAATGTGCATATTATCATGTTTTTGTGAGCAAATTTAGTATTTCTTGTAGTAAATTATGGAATAAATTTAGTTCTTGGTAATGAGCTATGACTTCTGGACTCTTGTTGTGTGCTTTCTGCCAACGTGAAACTCAACACTTTTGAATTTGTTGCCCTTTTAGTCCTCCCATATTTTTTAAACTTTAAGGCTTTTAAAAGTTTTCATTTGCACTGATCAACAGTGCAGAATGTGCACTTGCAGATAAAGTTCATTGTTTCATTCCTGAGACACAATTTAAGACGATAGCCAACATTCTGTTTATTCGCAACATAAATAATAGATCGTATTGGGCAGCCAGGAGGTCAAGTGCAGCAGAGATGAATCGCTGGGCAATCACCTGGCGTTTACATCTTGTTTACCAATTAACCCTCCGGCTGAAATGCAGCTCTGCAAGGAACGTTTTAGAGGTGGAAGGTCCTGTGTAGCAGCTTAATCACTCTCATGAGGAGCATTTACCAGTGCAAAGGTTCTAGTCTGCCTCACTTACAAAAGCAAAACTGTACTACATTAAGACAAATTTATATGGCGTGATTTTTTTTTGTGCTGGCACTAGAACTTTGTTTTTAAATGTGTGAATTTTGTCAGCGTATTTAGCAATCAGTTTCAGTGTTGAAGAAAAAAAATTTTCTTCTTCCTATTATTATAAACTACAACAGCAGTACTACTACTACTGATAATAATACCAGAAATAATTTGTCTATAAAATGTATATGAGTAACATGAACTAAAATGAAGTAACATGAAGTAAAATGATCATGTCTTTAGTGTTAGCAAAGTGCTGTGACATAAAGGAATAAAAATCATTGTAACATGCCGTTATAGGAACAGGGTTGTCACAGTAACCCCAAGCTTTGTCATGCCATCAGAGATTGTTATAGCTTATGTATAGTTTAATTAATGAGTCAAACTTGTTTTTCAGACATAGAACAATAAATGTTTCTTATTTTTATAATAATAATAATAATAATAATAATAATAATAATAATAATAATAATAATAATAATAATAATAATAAATGTATGCAATAATACTACTACTATTTATTTATTTATTTATTTATTTGTCAAGGCAACTGATAAAAAAAGGGAAAAAAAGGAGTTAAATCCCAAATTGCAAAACATTATGCTTTAAATGCTCTCAGCAGCAAATCATTGATCAGGAAATGATCAAAAATCAAACAGATAGATAAAGTAACTTAGCTTTACCCCTTTGATTTCCTTAAATGTTTAAGTCTTAAACACTGTTGAGAAAATGTTTAAGCTTTTTGCACTTTTTTCCACTTTTGTGGACTATTTTTGTGAATTCACAGATACCTGTTAGTTTGAGTTTTATATCAAACATTTTCACGTCATTTCATGTTATATTTGCTTACAAGAAGACTATGTAAGAGAATATCTCCAGCTCCCAACTTTTGTCCCAACCTCTAACTTTCAGCAAAGCGTTGACAAGCAAATAGTGCCACAGGTCTCGGGAGGCTTTTTTTTTTTTTTTAGCTCTTGCTGATTTTCTGACCAATGATTAAGACCATTAAAAGCTGAATGTTCTGTGATTTTGGGTTTGGCCATAAGTGTTTTTTTTTGTAGGAAGTATAGAGCTATGTCCGACTCAACACTTTCCTGTTTGCCTTATGTTATGACTTCCTAAGACGATGCTGTAGTTTGAATCTTCTCCAACAGTTCTTCTGATTGCTCCCCTTTATCCTACGATGAAATGTTTCTATCCTGTTGAGTGTTGTCTCTGCAGGATGACCTCACAAGGCACCAGGGTTCGCTGAATGCTCTGATGAGTATAAAAAGGAAACGTCATAAGCTTCGACCTTCAAAGTCACCTGAAGGTGTCTGATTTGTGGGAGATTCTGGAGTGACGTGTGTAGATAGTGGTCATTATTACCATCATCAAAACACTGACTGAGCGAGAATATTGGAGAAAATAGATGGTCCTCATCTCTCCACTACAAATACCAGGAACCTGTGGAATTAATACCAATGCATGTTAAAGCTTTTCTGTTGGCTCGTGCATGTTTTTGTCATCTGTTTTATATGTTGATGTAGGCAGCTTTCATGAAAGGCCCATGTATAGGAGCAATGTATGTTTATGAACATCATCCTTAAGTAAAGTTTTACCAGTTTTCCATAGGATTTGTACTCAAAACTATTTCATCATGTCAACCAAATATACTCTCCTCCTTGTTGTAACATAAGTAAGCGTTTCTCAGTTTTTATTCCTCCCCTATTTGGTGTATCCTCACTAGTTAATTGGCATAAAAAAAAAGTTTGAAATATACTTGAAGCAGGTGTAAAAGCGCAGGAACAGCGGTGTTACGTGAGAAGCACAGACAGAGTGTACTATGATGACACCCTCTACCCTAAAACTGCTGCAATTTTATAGCACTCCAAGCCATTTTAGAAGGAACAACGTGGTATTGGAGACTGCTCGCGAAGATTAAAATGTCACCGTCTCTCTCTTTCTTTCTTCTCTGACAGTTGCGGTTGGTAATCGAGCTAATATGGCCTCTGTTCCTGTTTTTCATTCTGGTGTGGGTGAGATCCACCAATCATCCTGTCTACAAAGGCCAGTGTAAGTGTGGCTCGACTTTCAACCATTCTTTGCCCAATACCCAGTGAATCCAAAGTGTGAATGCAAGTTTCTTTCGAACGAATCACGCTCCAGTGTCGAATGATTTTTTTAAAAACACATTTTATTGCATGATTATAGGTTAGATGTCTTCTCTTAACGCACATCTCTCCTAACGCAGGCCATTACCCCAACAAGCCGATGCCCTCGGCTGGGGTGTTGCCATGGTTACAGGGGGTGGTCTGTAACATCCAGAATCCGTGCATCAGTGAGCCGACGCCCGGAGAAACCCCCGGCCAGGTCAACAACTTCAACGACTCCATGTCAGTATGCTTTCATGTGTGTTATGAAGACGTCGTGATAATCAGTCACTTAGTTTCGTCAGTTTTATCGTCATCAGATTGATGAAAGGTCCAATCATTTTGATCTGTTATGGACCTTCAGTCTTTCAGAACACCAGGGTTCTTCCATGCCAAGGATTTCATTTAATAATAATAATTTAATACAAAAATGGCAAAAATGATCTAAGCACTCTGTACTTTCGATCCTGTCCATCTGACCAATATTGTCACTTCCAGAACTGAAAAGGGATTTAAAGTGGACCTGCTACACACTTTTCAAATAAAAAAAAATATATACTTTGAGATGCTTTTATAAAATTTGTGAGTTTTTTATTTTTATTTTTTATGATTCCTTTCAGAATGATATAAAAACACCTTTGACTAAAACAGGCTGATTTTGGGGGTGTGCCTTTAAATTTAAATATGTAAATAACCTCTCTATGATTGGCTAACATCTTGAAACGAGTCCTCTGTTAGCCAAACGTGAGAAACTGGAGCATATGCCTCAGAAGTAAACACTGGCTTCTACACAAGGATTTAAGCTTTTTAATGAATGAACTCGAGTTTGAAATGGAAAATGAAGTAGCAGACAACAAATAACTGGTGCCAAAAAAAAACCCTAAAAAAACCCCCAAGAATGATGATTTTAAACCTACTTCTGAATCCTATGTTTTAGTAACATTGATAAATATCTTTACAATACTTTTCCAAAAGAACAGCGAACAAAGTAGGCCTATGCAAATCACGGCATGGTTAACATGTAACATAAGCTATATTCACACCATACTAGATATTACTGACAGTGAACATAGTGATTTTACACTTAATGTTTACAGCTCACAGGAAATCTGCAAATGGATGGCAACTGCTTATAATAAATAATACAGCAATATAACATTTATATAATAAAAGTAAGTATTTTTGTGCAGCACAGCTATGGATTCTAACTAAAAACAACAACAAATACAATATTCTATTTAGACCAAATATTCTGTAACAATATGATATTTTGCAGTGTATGGCCATAATCTAAACAACACGAGCTTTATTTAAATCTATAGCCGACTACAACAGCGATGAAAATCTCTTAAATTAACAAACTTTATGTGATCATATACTGGTACAGTGCATGTATGTATATTATATTCACACATATAACATTGCATGCTATATATGCATGCTCCATTTTGCAATGCGTTCAGTATTAAAATGGATTTGTCCTCAAATGTTATTTGAAAGCAATATATGAACCAGACTAAACTGACAAACGCAACAATTTGATAGCAAATATTTATGGAATGCAGCTTTTAGTGCCCTTGTGTGCTCAAAGTGGCACTATTGATTAAGAATTCCTGACTTTGCTGCAGCGAGACGCACAATCCCAGTCCTCTCATTAGACGTTGTGAGTGCAGAGTGCTTGAAGTCGTGGGGATTTTACACAAAGTGATTCATAAAAGCAGCCTTCAGTGCATAAAGAACTCATGTACAATCCCTCATTAATGTCTAACAATTCAATGTGATGTGCAATGGATGTGTTGCTTCTAGGTTTTTTGTGTGTTCTTATTTAAATCACATTAAATCAGAAAGTTACCCATCATTCTTCAAATTGTGCACTTATTTACTGCAACGCACTGTAAAGGTTTTAAAGTAGTACTGTAGGTCTATAATTTGCACTAATTCTGAGTAGAAGTCCTTCATTTTTAGCCCTTTAAAGTGAGCCACTGGCCAAAAAAAGGCTAAGAACCCCTGGCTTATCAGGTGATTTCATGACCCTACACTCCTTTTCTTATCAGTAACCAAGTGTTAATTTCATTCGCTGTCTTTTTTCTACTGTTCCATATTGCATAACATGTGCATGCCCTTATTTTCTCACCAACAGCATTGCAAAGGTGCTAGCAGAGGTTCAGTCGCTCTTCTCCGACTCCTCGCTGCTGTCTAACATCAAACTTCTCTCTGCTGATGTCAACAAATGGACTTCTATTCTTGCGAATTTCAATACAGCCCAAGGTAAAAAAGAAAGCCAACACACTTTTATTATGTATAGCTGCAGCGCAATATTCCATTAATACATGTCCACCAATAAAGCTTTCTTTTCCTGAATTGAGTATCAGAGGTCTTCATTTCATGGATTTTACCCCATGTAAGAAGATGAAAAGATGAATCATTGTAGCTGAAGGGTTTTAAGCAGAGATGGACAAAGTTACCACTAAAATCCATTTTGCTCTGCTATTTTTGGCATGACTTATTAGCCTTGACAATGACCAAATGCTTACATCACTCACTGGCTGCGTCCAAAACTCCGTACAGGATACTGCTTGTACACCGGTCTTCATGGAAAAGTAGTATGCAGTACATGAAAACCAAAACAAATTGCAGTACACTACAGTTACATGGATGAGATAATACTCGGGTGTAAATACAGCCAGAGCAAGCAATCCCAAGATGCAATGCAGTTATTTAAAAAACAACAACATGGCGGACAGCGGAAGTGAATTGACTCCACCGCTGAATATAATATATTAAATCTTAAAATATTTAAAGAATATTAAAAGCTTAATGTTTTGCAATATTGTTTTGCCTCATTTTTTTGCCCAGGAGTGCAAAGGAACTACATAAATAAATGAAAAGTTTATCAGCTGAATTTTCATGTTTTCTCTTTTTTTTAACAGAACAAATGGCTCAACTGATATCAACTGCTAGCTAACTAAAGTAGCTTGCTAATGTAACTGAATGGCATGTTCGCTAGCTACGCTAGTTGGCATTTATACATGATACATTAGTGAGGTTGCTAGCTAGCATTCGCAACCTTTTTTACCAGGTTATCTGATTTACTGCCACCAGCCCTCTCTGTGATGTACCTTCTTCTTCTTTTCTTTTTTTTTTAATGGACGTACTAGTCTCGTACACTATATGGAAGTTGTCATACCTGCATACTATACTGTATATAAGCATGGGGTGGTGTGTATATAAGTATATACAAGTAGTGTGTATACTGGGCCAGTATGCAGTGTGCAGTACACCAGTACGGAGTTTCAAACACTCAGGCCGACTGCCTGAGTGTATGAGTAACAGATGTTGAATTTTCGAATCTGATTGTTCAGAAGGTGATTAATTTTCCTCTAACTGTAGCCCTGACACCAGCTCCGGCTATTAATGCTCCTACTTCAATATACCATTGCGTCTATATTAAGAACTCACACAGCATTCTTAATATTGATATATGGTGGATGGTCCATATGTGTAATTCTTGACATGGTGAAGATTTCTGTGAAGATACATTTATCTAACTTTGGTGTTTATTGAGATCGAGTGAACCACGAGGCTCATGTTTAAATGCTGCAAGTGAGATTTACCTCAGATGATGAGACAGAGATTGATGTGGATGAGGCTGATAATCGAAGTAAGGACTTCTTTCGTATTGTAAATATATACAGTAATCTTGTTTGGCGGAAATCGTGTGTGCTCATAAGGACAGGATTAGGTTTTGAAATGCAGAGGAAGGCAGAGTGTATTTCAGTGGATTTGGAATGAAATCTAAGCATAAGCTGTGTTCAGAGCATCCACTCACCCACGGTATAGTCCAATATATAGTGAATCAGCCATTTTGTAATGCTGCTTCGAATTCTCAACAGTACAATTTGTGTATTATATAAGTGCACGGCAAAATTGTGGCGAGGCACAAAAATGTAGTGGACGGAAGCTGTTTCCTACATCACTCGATTTAGATCATCATGCATTGCGGGCAGTCACACGAACGCTGATGTCAGATGTCAGATGGCTAATACGGACCTAAAATGGACCAAAACAAACAAACAAAACTAACAAAAAAGCCAGCCTTTTTTAATCATGATGTACAATTAACTAAATAAAGCATACATTTTGCTGTAAATAGTAATTCAAATTAAATTGTTTTGCTTTTTCCCCCACACATGCAGTGCAGATGTTCTGTCATTTGTTTTTGTGACATAAATAATCATTACGACTATCTATAATTGTGTAGCAGTGCAACGTTCAAGTAGTGACCAAAATGTATCAACAGCCATCTGTTCTTATCCCCCTAATGAGTTTCCTATATAGTTAACACTGCATAGTGAGTGAACACTCCGAGCACAGCTATAGTTTTTTCCATTTTAAACTTTTAGGGGCGGCCAGAATCACCCCCAAGGAAAATGCTGGAACTTTGCATGCGAACATACTAGTATTTCAGGGATAAATCTGCAATATAAATATAGCCCGTGTACAGTCTATATATAAACAGCTACATGTTCCTGGAAGGCCCTAAGGTTTGTTAAAGTACATAGAAATGCCAAAGTGTGGAAAAGTTCAACAGGGGTGAATACTTATGCACAGCACAAGTAAATGTCTTCACGAGGAGAATAATAATTCTAGCACTGCATACACATAAGCTAATTTATGAAGCTGATTTTCTGATCTGGAACGGCAGGCAGTTTATCCTCCTGTTGTATTGTGTTCGTTAGGCTAATTCCGTCTAATGATATTCAAATTTCTCAGAGACCTCATTTGTGGATGGGCGGAAGAGGGCTGCTTTGTTGGCCGCCAGGTAAGCACTCGAGGTGCATTTGCATTTTTGAGATCGCGGGCTGGCAATTTACAAGATTAAATTCATCAGGAGATCTGAGGACGCATAATTAACGAGTGACAGTGTCAGAGACAGGGTGAGGGTGGATTTGGCCAGTGGAAGTGCGGAGCGGTTGGGACGTGACTGATAACAGTGTAAGGAGAGGGCGGTGATGCTGCAGGAGTTTCTGCAGATGACGGAAGCACAAGGTGACGGCATTAATCTTGCTTCAAACAGAGTTCAGAGTGAGGCCACTGTGTGTGTGTGTGTGTGTGTGTGTGTGTGTGTGTGTGTGTGTGTGTGTGTGTGTGTGTGTGTGTGTGTGTGTGTTTGAGAGCAACAGAGAGACAGAGAGTGCGTGTTGAGCTCGTTCTTATCCAAGCTGATGGAAATCAAATGAAAATGGAGCCTGGGATATTATCCTCCATAATGCAAACACTAATTACTTCACCACCACTTCCAATAGATGCTTCCCCATCTGCTCTTTCTCTAATTACTCCTGCGCCACGTGTTTGCACTTTAGCCAGGTGACATTTCAGAGCCGCATTTTCATTTTCGCAGCTGAAATACTTTTATCTGCCGATTTGAAGGAGAGACACGTTCACCCTAGTTTGAGTAATGTATTATAGAAGTGGACCATGCTTGACCAAACACTTCATTTACTTCATGAATCTAGAGATTTTTCTTCTTGAGGTAAAATAGCACTGGGCGGTAATATTCTGAGAGGTGCATAACACATACATAAACCTATATATAGTAAGATTAACCTAAATAAACATTTATATAGGAATATAACAACAGGCATTGTGCCTATGAGCTCATCATGACCACGGCTGTCTTAAAGACTGCTTGAAATAAAACACCTAATATGCTAAATAAGCATTAAGATTGTGACATTTCCTCATGAGGAAAAATATTTTGCCCCTCTGTCCATTTCACCTTCATGACCACCATGAGACCTGACATAAACATGGATAAATACTAAATTAAGGGAATATCAAGCTTTAAAGATTATAAAGATTTCCTCATGTCTAGATGATACAAGGGTGAGATAATTTCAAGATAGCTCACTTCCTACCTTAGTGTACTTCTTGGATGACAAAGTCACATGCTTTACGAAGAGGGCCAAAACACAACCTAACGGCAAGACGAATCTACGTCAGGTATTATCTTTGTCAGTTTGTACACTCTCATTTTCCAATGAGGAAAAATATGACACTTATACAAGACTACCATGAGCACTGAGAGAAACTTTTTTTTTTATTTTTGACCTTCCTGACAGCTCACTTTGCACATCTGGTAAATCGAAGTCACATGACCATAGGACAGTATAACAAGGTTTTTATGAATGCTTATAGCATTGTATTGGCACTGTAATGACAGTTATGAACATATCTGACTTTATCTGACTCTGACATACCAGAAGTACCATGAGCTATGCTCTAAATCAACCAGAAGAGTGTCATAACACAACCTTATGTCATAAAAATTGTAAACTTGTAAAAATTGTCAAAAAATAAAAACTATATCAGGTTATGTCAGCTCAGGTTGTCATGAAGCACACATGCAGGTGCCATGAACAGTTAATAATATTTCTTTAAGCCAATAAAACAGGAATCTTTTACAGGAAGGTGGGTTTTTTTTATGTGTGTGAGATTGTGTGTGTTCAGCCCTAGCAGTAGGAGGTTGAATCTGTGTATTTCATTACAGTCGAACAACTCTTTAAGGACCAACATGTGTTTAATAAGGCTCAGCATCTCCCACAATGGCCATCTAAATATTATCATCCTCCCACTCGCTACACACCCACACATACACACACAAGCATACAGCGTAACACAAATCTAATACACGCCTCCAGGATTATATCAGAAGGCACACCAATAAGAGGATAATAAAAGACAGCCCCTGTGGTAGGAGAATATTAACATTGCTTCACACATGGTTGATAACGTTCATACGCCGGAGATTCGGTTAGCCGCTAATTAGCAACCACTTAGAAGCCTAAAATCTCCATGAAAATAAGTCGTTGATGACTTTTGGCTTCAATTTCAGTTTGGTGTCACATCGAAGCTGATGTATTTAAACGCTATGTGGTTTGGGCACAGGCAGAATGATGAATTTGATGAATTAAAACCACTTTTCATAAAGCGGTAGCATTTTGTCTAATACAAACCTTCTTCTTTGTGTGTGTGTGTGGGTGTGTGTGTGTGTAGGTCGCTCAGTTCCTTTGCGCAGTGTGCTGAGAGATAATGAGACGCTCTCGGACTACCTGAAGAGCAACCTGTCAGTATCAAGTGCAACTGCCCAGAGGCTGATGAGTGTGAGGCTCCGACTCAATCAGGTACAATCCTACACTACAAACAATATATATATTCACACACCCACAAGCCATGAAACTTTGAACAGATCAGATCAGGAGAAAGAACTGCTGACTGTATGTGCATAGTGTAGAGGGAATCTTACATGACTAGACTCAAGTTGCTTAGATTTCTTGAGTATAAACTTCAGCAACAGTAACCCCATCAACGATGCGCAGATCTCCGTCAAACCCCGAGTTCAAACCGGGTGTCATTAGCAGAGTTCGAACCAGGTGTTATGATTTTCAGACGCATCATTCCTCTTCAGATAGTTCAAAACAACATACCATTTAAAGGGCAGAAAATGTCAGGTCTCTCTCTCGGTAATATGACAGACTGAAGTGTGATAGTTGTGGTGTTGAAGGAACTCGCATGTCACACTCGAGAAGGGTGCTGGCAAACGAGTATGAGTTTCACCATGACGGACAGGACTGTTTGAGCTCAAACACCAACTGTGACAATTCCTCAACCTCAGCTACATCACTTGAGATTATAATTGGTTTCAAATAGGGATAGTTTAGATTCCACCTTACTTCAGTACATTCCTATATATAGAGTTGGTTCTATTTCCAAAATATTAACAAAATAGTAGCTTAATTACAATTACGGTAATGTCATGTGAGCTTCATAGTTATACACATATCTAGTCTCAACCACACAATGAAATAAAAATTTTGGGAAAAACAAAATTGCCATTTGATGCCAATATTAAATACATAAATATGACCTCAAAGGTGCCATAGAATGAAAAACCCTATTTACCTTGGCATAGTTGAAAAATAAGAGTTCGGTACATGGAACTGACATACAGTGTACATCAAGCACGTTGTTTCATCCTTCAAATACAAATCATGTGTATAGGGCAGTAAAGTGGGCCAATTCCAACATCCTAAAGTGTTTCGTAACAGTAGTGACACACATAACATAACACAACATAACATAACATGCCCCCAAATTTGCAGAAGCCCACCTTCTAGCCCAGGCGTTATTATTATGGACCCACACAGCTGAACCTTCAACAGTTCTGCAGCCATCGTGAAGAACGAAACAACGACAATAAAGCAACAACAACAAAATGGCAGAAATGGAACAAAGTTCCATCCATCCATCCATTTTCATTTTATTTATCCATTGCGAGTCACGCAGGAAGTAGGAGCCAATCCCAGCTGACTCTGAGCAAGAGGCAAGGTACACCCTGGTAGGTCAGGCCACCAATCTATCACAAGGCTAACACAGAGATGAACAACCAATCACACTCACATTCACACCTACGAGCAATTTAGAGTAGCCAGTTGACCCAATCTGCATGTCTTTGGACTGTTGGAGGAAACTATAGCACATTCGGGCGCGGGAAAAACATGCAACTCCGCA
The DNA here is from genome assembly GCA_030068235.1 of Notoglanidium macrostoma. NCBI lineage: Eukaryota > Metazoa > Chordata > Actinopteri > Siluriformes > Auchenoglanididae > Notoglanidium > Notoglanidium macrostoma. The sequence continues at coordinate 6,561,577 of JAQQZR010000013.1, read as the reverse complement.
CAGAAAGACAGAGTCTTCTTGCTTTGAGGCAAGTGTGATAACCACTACACCACTGTGCCACCAAAAAATGCAGACTATGTGCACAGATGTGCTGTTCAAGGCTGTGAAGGAGATGTCAGAACATTTCATACCCTTCCCAAGAAACCAAACTGTCAACAGACATGTTTGATGTTCACCTTTTACAGGATCCCTGAAAACTTTGATTTGAAGACGTTAGTTTGTTCTGCACATTTCACTTCAGACAGCTTCTCAAACCTTGGACAATGTTGAGTGTCATTGTTTCATACTGAAAAGTATCAAACTTTATTGCCATCACAACCCCAATCGCTACCTAGGTTGGATGCATAAATGCTCCATTGTTCACTTCTCACAGATGTAGTAATCTATTTTGATATGTTGCTTCTGTGGGAGCCATTGAGATGCCTTGGTGAAAACTAGCCAATCAGAGCAGAGCTCACTGACTTATTAATGAGCCCATCATAAAACAAAAAAAAAAAAAAACCTCCAGCTTGTTTCAATCAAGGGCCAAATCATAGGGTTGTAGATGGATGTTTAAAACCGCATGTGGGCATTTTTCCCCCCAACAAAGGCACATACCTTCTATTTAGAAATCAGAGGACAATTTAAAACACTGAATAAATGCATTCTATGGCACCTTTAATAAATTTGTAGTATTGTCCATTTCAATTATCTCAAATTACATTTAACAGCGCAGAAAAAAAATCTCCTGATGGGCATAGTTTTTGTAATCTGGGATGTTGCGTGGTGGGACACTTTATGCCCCAGGGTGACCTTGTGCCCATGTTACCTTCTGGCTTTCCCTTTTAGTTGTGATGTCATACTGCACATGGTCAAGGTGGTTTTGTTAAACTCTTCGGGGGTTGTGCTGTTTCTCACATCATCACATCTCTGTGTAGTTACCTGCTCTCGCCCGTGAGACGGACTTCCACTCCGCTCTGTGTAACTCCTCTATTGACCGCTTCCTGGAGTTTAATTCAACAAGTCAGAGGCAGGAGTTTCAGAACATCACATGCTCCCTGACGCCCAATCAGCTTCGTCAAATCAGAGCAGTTTTCATGCAAAATCTGGACAACAGAAAGCTCGTAGCTGCTGTAAGTAAACCTTATACCTTATATTGTAATTTGTACAGAATATAAACCATTGGGAAAAATAGGAAAAGGAACTTGCTTCAGCTCAGGGAAGATAAGATCTTTCTTTTTAACCTATCCTTTTTAATGAATCCATCATCAGAATGGTCACTTAACAGATGTAAGATATGGTAAAATTAAACATAAAATGAACTTCAGATTTTTTTCACACCACATTTGTTTAACATGAAAGTTGATGTCCATTTCTATTTGATGTCCGTTTCTTTTGGAACATCTTTTGCTCCATTCTAAATTAAATCTCTTTGATGATTTTTGTTATAATTAGGCCAAATATGTATAATGACTTAATTTTCTTTGTCTGAAAGGCTCAGGTTTTGAAGGTCCTGTTGTGAAATCGGAGATTTGTTGTCTTGTTGCAGAAGCAAAGCTTCATATGGGAAAAGGAGATGTTCCCTTTATATTCCGTTTATTTCAAGAGGGCAACTTTTCAAATCCTCTTGATTCATTGTAGAATTATGGCTTGATTAGATGGAAGGGTTTGCTATATATATTTTTCAGCACTTTAGATATGCAAAGATGAAAGCCTGACAGAGGTTATCTTTGAAAGTGCTTCATACATGGTCTTGTCTGCATGAATGTATGTGTGTGTACTAAATAAATGATGAGCGCAGACATTCACTAAGAGGAAAAAGGCCATTTGAGCTTATAAAGGCCAGAAGCTGTGGAGCCACTGAAGAGACAGCAAGAACAAATGAAGCACTTTCTTTTGACACAGAGAGGAAGAAAGATAGAGACAGAGACTAAGAAAGAAAGAAAGAGAGACATTTTGACTAACACTAGGTTTCCTGTTTAATGGATCTCCACAAGTCCATTCAGAACCCTCGGGTGACAGAGCAACAGTTGAATTGAGAGTTTCTCAATTTAAAGCAAATTTGTTGTCTTACAATAAATCCTTAGACAAAGACTTTGTCAAGTAACTTACCAATCATCTACCCCATTTTGTCTAATGTCCACAGTTTGTACCAAATCTAGCTGCTATTAGTGTTTATTTCCTATAAACCTTTCTTTCTTGATTACAAAAGGTTAGGATAGAAAATTATTAACAGTTGCAACCACATTTCCAGTCCAGATTAAACAGATCAATAGTACACTTCATTATGTATAAATACAAACATATAAATCCCCCTATGTTCTTAAGGAGGCTTATATGCTCTGGATTGCCCAAATGTTCTTTAACTAGACAAGGGTTCTCAGGTTCCTAAAGTGGTTCTACTTGTAATCTTTGCTAAGGGTGAAGGTTACATACAGAATTGTAGTCAAAACCATGTAAACTGAGACCAAGTCATGACCAAGACCAGAGTATATTGAGACCTCGTCAAGACCAAGATTTTGAGGGACTGAGACCGTCAAGACCAAGGCAAACAAACACACATACAAACAAACACAAGGGGCTGAAATCAACTTCACCATCTTTATTCAACACTTATTATTGGTTGCATCTGAAGCAGGAAGTTTTACATCCAATCATAGGAGTGATGTTAGAAAACAAATCAGAAAAAGCACCGGCAATTTAATGGTATCCCTGAAGTTGTGGTCTTGACTGTTCTTAAAGTAAAATCCCAAGTCCTCTATGTCCGAGACCGAGATAAGACTGAGTAAAAATATGATCGACCCTGAGACAAGACCAAGACCTTCAAAAAGTGTCCTGAGATTAAGATCGCTCTTAAATACCACAACACTAGTTACATATTCAGATTTGGTGTCCAAATCTGTCCAAAATTTCCTTGAATATTTACATGGAGAAACAGAGACACTTACGTCTGTTTTGTCAGTATAAACAGGCAGTGGTCAGGAGATTAGCAAATGGGGTAAAACAAGCAAGGCTTGATTCAGAAAAACAAGGGAACAAACAAAGATTCTAACCAAATAAACAATCATAAACAACAAGGCTTGGTATGTCAAGATATAAAGCTACACTGAGAAAACTTCATGCTGAATAAATGCTTGAGTGTACTGTGTGTCTGTATGTGAATGCGACTGAGACCAGGTGCACTTGATCAGTAATCAGGTAAGCTTCAAAATGTGTGCCATGGGGTGAGAAGTGTCTATTTGCTGTCTTGCAGCCAAGACATACCCAATTTTTAACATGACACACCCACTTCAGTACATAACACACCCCCAGAGACAACACGTGTTACCAGCTGGAAGTAATATTGGAAGTTCCTAAACCAAACACTAACCCTAACCTTAACCTAAGGTCTAATAAGGTTGGTGTAGTGTGCAAGATGGCGGTGCTGCAAAGTGGTCATGCCATGTAGTAGGCGTGTTATGTAAGTACTGTGAGTCCACAGTTGGACCTATTTTTTCAGGAGTTGGAGTCCTCCTCCATGTTTCGAGGCCACATTTATAGGCTGTAGTGTCTCGTGGGAGGTGTAGTAGGATGCTGATTCTGGCACTGATGTGCCAATAATATATGAATGCACTGAAATAAACAGTGTAGTATATAGTCCTAGTTGTAATTATCACATTAATCAGTGCAAATTTGGTTTCATTTAACAACATGGTTTCCACCCTCTTTATTTGGCAGCTTATAAAATAGCGCTTGATCTGGAACCTATTTTTTATATTTGCATCTAGAGTTTATTGTGTGCATAACTTAATGAATTCATAAGCTGTTAAATCAAGGTCATGTAATGTGAGTGTGGGATGTAGGCTATTTTATCACACTTTTAATTTACTTTCAGTTTATACTGTCACATTAAAGAAATAATGCCTGAATACCAATGTGTGCTGCGTAACTCAACTATGAATATGGTCCTAAGAGAGATTGTTGGGTTCTACATGAAACCTGAAAAGAACAAAACAAATAAACCTTTCAGATTGAACTGATTTTTTTTCTAAAGATGTAGATAGTTAGAATGAGACAAGCTGATATATAATGCAAGTTACTAGCGGCATTACAAAGCTTAGAGCTGTAAGAGGATTTAGTAGACAACAAATGCCAATGATGTTTTAGTAAGCCAGTCATGCTAAAGGAAGTTTAGTTAGCCAGTGAGTCCTTTCATTAATATTCTGCTGTTTGGTCCAGGTCAGGTCCAGATATCTCAGTGGCCTTTAAAGGCCATTTGTGTTCTGTTGCACATTGTTCTCTGCTATTCTTTACTGCCTCAGAAATTAGTATCCAGTGATATGACCCTCCAGTCCCTGTACACCCTTAGAAGTGATAGATTTTGTACAGGTGTATTTTTGATCCACAAGGCACACACAATATCAGTGTAGCCTCAAATGTGCAGTAGAACTAGTCCTTGTGGTCCAATTATGTGCCTTAATGATTTCTTTTACAATTATGTTCCTTGTACTAAAGTAAAAAACCTTCCTCTCGAGGGTGCTACCTTTATAACAAACGATGATGCTTTAAAACCCCAGTTTAGTGCCTTTTTTCTATACGTGTAAGTTGGGTACATTAGACAATATGCCATGAATGCATGGAGAAACAACGGAAGAGCAACTGTTGATGTAATTAATAATCAATTTCTTGGGAATATAGTAGGATTTTCTTCTTCAATTTATTTTTCTGCAACTCTAATTCTGTCATCTTTAAATCCCCCACCTGAAGGGAGCCATTACTGATGTCAAGGACAAAGTGACGAGCTCTCTGTTTTGGCAGATTATTTGGATTATTCCACACATCATGCCAAACACATTGGCCCGTTTTCTTTTCTAAGATCTCTCCCTACAGAAAACATTTCATTCAGAAACATCAGAGAGATTAAATCAGTCTGAATGATGCATTTGGCCTGGAGTACAAGTCACTGATGGATGGAAGGTGCCGTTGTTGAAGAAGAGATGATTGGAGCCTTGATCTACAGATCTGAGCTGCCTAATTTCTCTTTATTAGCCTAGAGAGCACATTTGCATGAGATATTCACAGGAGAGTGTAAATGTGTCTTTGGGATGAAGGCTGGGAAATGCAGACCATATTATCAGTTTCCAATGGAGTTTAAGTAGTTTATGCAAGTAGTTAAGCTCCTGAAACGAGAAATAGTTATAGCCCCCCGAGCCGTGTGTCTGCAAATTGAGGATAAAAGGCCACCATTCAATTAGTGTTTATCACGTCTTATGTGTGTGTGCGAGCTTGACATGGCCTCACCTTCTGCTGCAGAAAGCTGCCCATACAACACTGCACCCAGAAAACACCCAGACTCTCGCATGCACTCATAACAGATACAAGGCATTACACGGTCTAATGCTTCTCAGCCTGTGCAGGTGGGTGACTTCCAAAGGTAATATTTGGTATAGATTAATGTACTCCAGTCTGCCAGTTGTGGCTTAAAATCCAGTTCAGGCAGACAGCTTCTTCTCGGTCTTATCACCGCCAGAGGCTCTGAATGCCTCTCCTTCCCACCAACACACTCAACTCTCTCTTTGTCTCTACCTCAAGGTCAGAGAGATTGAATGAACAATCTGTGGCTTCAGTGCTTTAATTATAGACCTCCGAGGACATCAAGAAGGGTCTGAAACTGCATAATGATACCAGATCACTATACTCAATCGACTTATGTTGTCAAGCTGTGATGAGACAATAGTGAACAATGTGATTGTGCTACTGACTGTTAAGTTTGTGTCCAAATACCATAACTGTTGAGACCTTAAGCAAGCACATTACCTTTTAATTGCTCAGCTTTATTCTTGGATTGTATCATCTATGATGGATATTTTAATTCATTCATTCATCTTCGCTACCCTAAGCTCTGGACTGAATCATGAAGCTGTGAGGCAGGAACACTTAACAAATCTTTACTACTGGTATCTACCAAATGGGTAAAATTATTATACTGTAGTATAACAGCACTCTCCAATCTTCCTTTCCTTCAGATGCCTTTCGCACTAAATGTAAACCCTGCAGAGTTCACCTCTCTGCTGGCCAGCTCCAGCTCCCATGTGGCGCCTCTGGCAAATCAGGTAAGATCTGCTTCTATGCTCTCATTTGAATGGATTTGCATAAGAATTCTATTGGAAACATTGATGATCCCTGTTTTAAATATGGACACCTGTAGCTCTTTTCCATGCCCAGGAGTAATTTTGTTATTAGACTATTATTTGAATGAGGTGTGGCCTAGAAAGGATAAAACAGCACCACCAAAACAGGTGAACCAAAACAGGTGAACTCTGCATTTGAATGTGGTGCAGTGATTAAGGCATGTTCCTTTAGTCTCAGTGAAGCGAGTTGTCGATTCCCTTTGTTAAATGGAATGTATCTTAGTCAAATTATGGGTAAAGGAAGAAGGGAGTAAATCCTTCTTGGTGGGTTTAGCCATTCCTAGAACATCACTGACCATTGAACCCAATCCCTCCCACTTTAAATGCTCCAACTTTTGGTTGGGTTCAATGGACAGTATACCATGCTGATAGTACTGCATATCTCTCTGTCACTCTGAACAGGTATCTAAATTGCAGACCACAGCTATCCTCAATGCCATGAACTCTCTAGACTTCCGCTCAAATCCCTTCGGCAGTTTGACTCTGCTCATGTGTGGTGGGAATTCAAGCTCCAATGCCAGCAGTGCAAAGCCAGTCTTTCGATTGCCAACACAAGCCACACTCTCACTAAGCTCAAACTCATCCCAAGGCAACTCAAGTAAGTGAACTGTTTCGCATATTGGAGCAGGAAGTGTTGGTCTAAACAGTGGAACAACAGAATAGTAGTAACTATATAGTACAGTAATAGTGCAAGACAGCTACTACGAAATGTAAAATAATGTGACCTATGTAAACTGGAAATGACACAAACATACTGTTGTCTGATGCTTATGTAAAGCAAAGTTAAGAACTAATGATACAGTGCATCCGGAAAGTATTCACAGCGCATCACTTTTTCCACATTTTGTTATGTTACAGCCTTATTCCAAAAT
>JAQQZR010000013.1:6513684-6536156 GCA_030068235.1 Notoglanidium macrostoma | reverse complement strand
GCAGTCATGTTGGAACAGGAAGGGGCCATCCCCAAACTGTTTCCACAAAGTTGGGAGCATGAAATTGTCCAAAATCTTTTGGTATGCTGAAGCATTCAGAGTTCCTTTCACTGGAACTAAGGGGCCAAGCCCAGCTCCTGAAGAACAACCCCACACCATAATCCCCCCTCCACCAAACTTTACACTTGGCACAATGCAGTCAGACAAGTACCGTACTCCTTGCAACCACCAAACCCGTATCCGACGCTTTGCATTGCACTTGGTGATGTATGGCTTGGATGCAGCTGCACGGCCATGGAAACCCATTCCATGAAGCTCTCTACGCACAGTTCTTGAGCTAATCTGAAGGTCACATGAAGTTTGGAGGTCTGTAGCGACTGACTCTGCAGAAAGTCGGCGACCTCTGCGCACTATGCGGCTCAGCATCCTCTGACCACGCTGTCATTTTACGTGGCCTACCATTTCGTAGCTGAGTTGCTGTCGTTCCCAATCGCTTCCACTTTATTACAATATCACTGACAGTTGACTGTGGAATATTTAGTAGCGAGGAAATTTCATGACTGGACTCGTTGCACAGGTGGCATCCTATCACTGTACCACGCTGGAATTCACTGAGCTCCTGAGAGCGACCCATTCTTTCACAAATGTTTGTAGAAGCGATCTGCATGCCTAGGTGCTTGAAGTAATACACCTGTGGCCATGGAAGTGATTGGAAAACATTATTATTTTTGCTATTATTTTGTTGTTATAATTATTTCGATGGATGAGTGAATACTTTTGGCAATGTAGTGTATATGTTATATATTTTTTGGAGTATCTTTTGGTAGAAAAGCATCATATTTTCTTCAGGGAAATTGCTAAATCATTAAGCACATTTTTAAAGGTGCTTTTAAAGGTAAATAAATAAGTAAATAAATAAATAAATGTGTTCTCTTGCCTTCTGCTAGGCAGGAATCCACTGAGTGTTGGAGAAGTAGCTAATGCAAGTGTTGCAATACCTCCAACATGCTGCTATGGGGCTTTATTGAAGCTGATAGCTTGCTGCTTCAGTGTGTACATGTCAGATTTGCTGTGTTCTGTCTGATATTCTTTGGACACTATGCAGTACTCTGGCCTTGGCCCATCACCCATGACGGCTCATTAGAGCTGAATGAAAGCGAAGCCGCAAAAATGGATGAGAAACCGGACCACACACCTACAAATCACTCTTCTGCTCTGTCTCTCCATGTAGCTGTTCATCTACTTCATCTGCTGTTCTCTCTGTCCAAACTTGAGCATGTGATTTCACCACACCATTATGCTGTTTTGCTTCTATAGGGTCCATGTGTGGTGATCAGTGTGTGTGCATGTGTGTTGCAGTGCTTCAATTTGGACAAGTTTGAGGCTGTAGCCAGTGAGAGAGTGTTGGTTGAACATGCCTTCAAGCTGCTGGATCAAGAGAAGTTTTGGGCTGGAGTGGTTTTTACAGACCTGGATGGCGGCAGCCCATCACTCATCAGATATAAGATCCGCATGGACGTCGAGGACACCGAGAGGACGGATAAGATTAAAGACAGGTGTGTGCAGTGGCTGGGGGGTCTCACGTGACAAAGACATGATTTGTTCTGTTACTTTCCGGAAACTCAGCACTTCAGAAACAAAAGTGTCTTGAGATGGGGAAATCTGTGCTTTACATTGGCATTCACAAGCACATAGAGCAGTAACACCTACATTAATATGCATATGAGTGCTATGTTAATAATTAGGTTTGTGACTCTACTTAAAAGTCAAAAGTTTACACAAAAATAAAAAACAGATGTGCAACTGATTTGATAATCCATTAAAGAAATTTAGATCACACCTGCTATTGAATGCTTATATTAATTTGTTTATTCTAATACATTATCATTTATTATCTATCACAAAAACTAACTCTTTTAGCTGCATAACACCATGCCATTGTTAATTATTATCCCAAACATAATTCTGAAAATAAATAATAAATAATTATTTAGATCTGATTTTCATACCCCTACGGCCTGAAATCTTTGGCAAGAATAAATATTTCATTTTATCATTTGCAATTGGAACAATTTCATTTAAATTCTTGAAATTCTTCATATACGACCCCAGCTGAAATCATTTTCCTCCAACCTCGAAGAATATGCCGCACAAAACACCTTTGTTTTAACACAAGGACAGTCTGATCCTTTTCCTTTCGTCAGGACAAATATACGTGACGTTCAAAATCGATGTTCCCTCTTGCATTGAAAACACTGACCGCTGTTACGCGCGGTGTTTATTCATCCTTGTGTGTGTATTCAGGGAATTTTTCAACACTTCAGGCAATCACAAAATATTGGAAGCCTTGGAAGAGAGTCTCTAAAACATTTACTTGGTCTGGCTCATATTGCTTTGTGCTTGTGCTGTCTTTACTGGGAGCCTGAAAGAAACAAGGAAATAAAGCCTGACCAGAGTGCACTGATTAAATTGGTTACAATAGTGACAGCTAAAGCGAGTATAAAGCCTGTTTTATACTTACATATAACATAATATCATGATCGTAGTTTGCAATAAATAAATAAATTATACAGGAGTTTGATTAAAGACTAATGCAAACCTCAGGATTTACAAGAAAAGACAGTTGTTGTATGTATATTCTCTATTTAATTGTTCTTTTGGGCAACATATGAAGGTCCTGTGTAGAACCGGACAAAGAGGGTTTCCGCTTCAACAAAATTTGCAAGAAGAACCTTATTTCTATATAGTATAGTATATACTTATATTTCTATAAGTCTAGTGTTTTGTTTGTGATATTAGAATCAATACCTTCCTGTTGATATGTGTGTGTGTGTGTGTGTGTGTGTGTGTGTGTGTGTGTGTGTGTGTGTGTGTGTGTGTGTCCGCACGCTGCTCTTAATTAAAGGTCCTGGTTACCATCAGCTCGTGATAACCCCTTTAACGACCTGCGCTATGTGAGAGGAGGCTTTGTGTATCTGCAGGACATGCTGGACCGCGCCATCATCCAGACTCACACCGGCGTCAAGCAAACTCTGGGTGTCTACATGCAGCAGATGCCTTATCCATGCTATGTAGATGACGCGTGAGTACACATTTTGGTTTACTCTGTGTGTGTTGGGGGGGTGGGGGGGGGCATTAAGGATATGTGTGTGGGTGTGTGACTTATTACTTCAATAAAACCCATTGCACTCAGGCATTTTACTCACACATTCTAAACATGGATAAATTTCCCACTGGAAATGAATCTCTCTCTCCCTCTCCCTCTCTCTACCTCTCCCTCCCTCCCTCTCTCACTCTCCCTCCCTTCCTCCCTCTCTCTGTACCGCTCCATCTCTCTACTCTCCCTCTCTCGCAAACCCTCTCTCCCTCCCCCTCTCTCTCCCTCCCTCCCTCCCTCTCTACCTCTCCCTCTCTCTCTTTCTCTCGCTTTCCCTCCCTCTCCCTCCCTCTCTTGCTCTCCCTCTCTCTCTCCCACCCTCCCTCCCTCCCCCTCTCCCTCCCTTCCTCCCTCTCGCTCGCTCCGTCTCTCCCTCTCTCTCCCTCACCCTCTCTCTCTGTCTTTCTCACACCCTTTCTTTCTCTCCCTCCCTCTCTCCCTCCCTCTCCCCCTCCCTCTCTAGCATTAGGACCCCTAAAAATCCAAACAAGCAACAATATTCCAGTGCTATGCACTCATACAACACAAAAGATAAAGATAAAGATAAAGATATGTCGAAAGAATTCCTCAGAATGCAAACCTAGAGTACAGAGCAGCTAGATAAAACCTGTAAGTACGTTTTAAAAAATATATTTTTTTACATAACAAACAAAACCAGAAAATTCTGCTCTGTCGATGTTTAGCAAATGAACCATGCAGACACAACCGTTACAATTACATGACGGATTAATGACTTAATGAAACATGACAAACAAATGTGCAAGTCAAATAAGCCAACAAGAAGACAACAAACAATACCAGATACAAAGCGAGATTATATCCCCAATTATTACCTCGACGCAGGCGATACAGGAAAGGAAGGCAAACCCCAGAGAACATAAAGGCACTGGAGAAATCTCAAACAAAAACAAACACATGGAATTAGACGTCTGGGCAGGTTTTCAGTTTATTCCCCTAAAAACAACTTTTGGCCCAGTTTTGCTGTCTCAAGCCTGATGCACACGAGGCACATGCACAAATCTTAATCAAACTGCTTGCACAACATTTCTATTGGGTTAAAATCATATTTATACAAAAATATAGAACATTTTAAAGGGTTCACAAACTTTCAAGCACCACTGTTTAAGTTGACAGGCTAGTCGGTATTGATTTGCAGAGTAATATCAATTTATTTGACAAACATGTCAACTTTTTCCATGTGAGTATAACAGTGTATATTATAATCCCTAATAGTTTGGTCCATCTACTTTGCTTGAATGAAGACATTAGTGCAGGATCACACTGCATCTGGCACCACTGATAATGTGTTTATTGATTAAACCGTAGCACACAGGGGCTCGGAAATCATGTTTTATAGATCTCACGCCATGCCTGTTCACCCCTGGCCTTTTGAGGCAACAGTATCTCAAGAATAGCTCCACTGCCTCGGTAAAGATCAAGTGTGTTTCATCTTAAAGCGAGTCATTTGCTTCTGGTACATCAAATGAAGGTTGAGATGTGACTTCAGTGACGCCTTCTTCAATTATGCATCGAATGCACTTGCGTCACTCGCTTTCGCAGGGGAACTGTACCGTAATGGAATGAACGGTGTCTGATTTGTAGCATCCGTGTGGTCCGAGTGCAACTGTTCATGAGTCATTTAATAACCTCTGAGAACCAAGCAGAGTGAACTGATATGGTGTGGCCAGATTATTGTGTCTTAAAAACGCTGCTGGAAGTCACTTCTGGATCTTTGAGCATCACATTTATATTCTTGGACTACATATAGCTGTCACATCCTCACAGCTTCAGGGTCCTCAGCTTGTTCCTGAGATCAGGTTCCTGTTTCTATGAAGGATTGCATGTTCTCCTTATGTTCACCTATAGGTTTCATCTGTGTTCTCTGGTTTCCTCCCAGAAACATGCCAGTAGGTGAAAAAGCAACTTTAAATTCCACCATAGGTCAGAATGTGCCTTGTAGTCCTTGCTATCCACTACCAATAAATGAGATATGTTTAGCATGTATGTAAAGTATGACATTATTACATAGTTGCTCTTCTATTTAATATTGTTTACTGAAATTCATAGGAATAAAATGAGTCATGGTCTCCATTTTTTTTCTCATTCATTTCGTTATACAGCAATGATATAGCAAATAATAACCTGAAAGTGTTTTCATTCCAGCAATCGATATCTCGTATTTAGATAATGAGTTTAATGGAGGGAAAAAAACAGATTTTTGTCCAAACAACTTGCGGTCAGAAGAAACCTTTTCTGATGCAGAGATTTTGATTTTTCACTTTAATATTGTATGTGACACTGTTATGCTGGGTTCTTTAATATGGGTGCATGTTGGTCATTTTTAATGCAATAAATATAATGTTGAACAATAAAATAATCACATCGCAAGTCCCTTGGGATTAATACATAGCTGAATTCATTCTGATGCTTTAACTGCAAGAAAAATGCAGGCTGATACAAGCTAGAATCATAACATGTGATTCTGTACTACTTATTTCTCCCTCATGGTTTCTGAACAGGCTTAAAGTTCTGTCCATGTTTACCATAAAAAATTCCTACACCTGTGGACCTTCATTTTCTGCTTATCTGCACAGCTCTAGCATCCGAAGCTTTGCCATTTATCTCCTGCTAATTAAAATTCAGGCTGGTTCTGAATATAAAGTGACCACTGACCACAGATTTACTACATAATGTCTTCAAATATAAATTGGTGATTATAGAGCTGACTCAGTGCTTAAGGCTTTGGGCTATTGATTGATCAGAAGGTTATGGGCACAAATCCCAGCATAGCCAATCTACCACTCATGGGTCCTGGAGTACGGTTCTTAAATTGCTCATCTGTCTTAAAGGTCCACTATATAGGGTTTAGGGGCGTCTACTGCAGAAATGGAATATAATATCCATAAGTATGTCCTCATTAGTGTATAATTAGATGTAACTACGAATTGTTGTGTTTTCGTAAGATTAGAATGAGTCCTTTATATCTACAGAGGAAGCGGGTCCACCTCTACGGAGCCGCCATGTTGTGCTGCTACAGTAGCCCGGAACGGACAAACCTCTAGATTTTGGAAAACAGATCCAACTAAAGTCATTAGAAACTATCACAGGAAGGAAAAAACTAAAATAATAGTCCCAAGCACATCTCAAGTTGAGACCAATAACAACAACAAAACTTTCCACTTTGGACCACGCCCACTTCAAGTTTAAATCCAAATATAGATCTAGACCAGATATAGATATAAACGGATACAGATACAGAAAATGGCATTGCATTCCACCCCACTGCCTGAAATAGTATTCCACTTCCATTGCCATGCTTTATCCCAGTGATCTTTAAATCAGAACATTGACATGACAGTGTTAAATGATCTCCTATGGAGACCAATTGAGCCTGCTGAGAGGGTGTTCCACTGGGCCCTGCTGGACTCCATTACATTTTGGAAGTTCATGCATTATTTTACAAGACAAAATGCATTTGCAGGCTATCTTACATATGCTGCCAATCTTACTACACAATTCCCATCTTTCCTTCTTGGCATTCTGAATGATCTTTAGTAACATTGGCATTGATGGCCATTTTAGTTTTTCTGCCGTTTTGTTTTTTAAAGCATCTCTTCAGAGACAGTGCAGGAGAGCGAGAGAGGAATGATGGACAGGTAATGAAGAACAAATCCCTTCTTCCTCCGAGTTCTCCGACTTCATTTAGTGGCCACGGCAAAACAACAAGGTCACGTTGATCCTATGTGTGTGACAGAAAGAGAGCCAGAGATATCAAAAGAGATGAATAGACAGCATAAAACCTAGCAATCCTCGGGCTCCCTTAGCCATTTTCCCTTCTTGTCCCAGTGGTCACAGCCGGCCAGCATCAATTATTAATGCTTCTGAACAGCCATTTCATTCATAAATTATACACAAAGAAAAAATGAGAGAGAGATAGAGAGAAAGAGAGCGAGAGAGAGAATAAAATTGGAATTGTGTTCTCTGTCATTCCGTGTGTAAACATGTAGAGTTGTTGAGAAAATGCCTCATCTGAAATTCAAATGTAATTTAAGACACTTGGGTGTCTCATTGCTTTTCCTGCCCGTCAGAAAGCGTTCGCGACGTGACGCGCCATATCCGAAGGATGATGAGTACGAAACAAACACGCTTTATCCTCATCCTCCTGCAATAAGTCTGTGTAATGTTCTTTTGTTTCTTACGGTATGGTTTATTCAGATGAAAGTCAGGTCTCACTGGACCGGCGCAGCATCGGCTCGCTTGGCTTTTGAATAATAAGTAGGATTCATAAAGCTTATTTTGGGAACTTTGGGGTGCGGAAGTGTGTGACACCTTGCAGGCACACAATACATGCTTGACTACTTTTTGGCAAAAACAAAATAGTAATATTTCACTCTGGAGTGTAACAGACACCCTTGAATGTTTACTCCATGTATGATAAAAAGAATTAAACATAACGGGGCATGCTGTTATAAGAAAATTGCCGATGACAGGATGGCAGCGATAAGCTGAAGATCTAATAACAGGACATCCAATTGGTACAACGGTACAAAGCTAGTATCTTTCATGGTGTAGAGGTTAACAAACCTTCACAGCGCTGAAGGTGCGGAGTTCGAACCTGGCTTGCAGAGATAAGAATGCTAAAACCCAAAGTTGGGTGACATGATAGTGCCGTGGTTAGCTCTGTCGCCTCCCAGAAAGAAGGTTCTGGGTTTGAAAATGAGGTGGAGTTTGCATTTTCTCCCCATTGCCTGCCTGGGTTTCCTCTGGGTGATTAGGTCAACTGGCTACTCTAGCTTGCCCATTGGTGTGAATGTGAGTGTGAAGGGCTGTTCGTCTCTACATTAGTCCTGTGATAGATTGGTGACCTGCTGCACCTCTCGGCTGGTATTGGCTCCAGCTTCGTAACCGTAACCCCTTAATGGATAAGTGGCATAGGAAATGGATGGATGGATGAATGGGGAGCGCAGAAAATTACCAAGCATGTAACGCAACTCTGAATAAGCATAACTTTCCCTTTGTAACTACTGATGTAACTTTTGGCCTTAAATCGTCAACTCTGACCCCTTTACAGCCTCTGCTGTTTTGTTATAGCTCTATTTCTCAGTCATCCCTGAAAAACAGCTGTCTGTAAGTTCATCCTTACCATAAATCATTATATAATAACAGTTAGGAGAATTCAATTTATAAGTAGTCTTTGTTTGTCCAACCTTTGCAGGATGTTCAGAAGTAAAGGGAAGGTAATAGTAGTGCAAAGGGGTAACACCACTTATTCTGCCAAAGTTCTGTAATCGATTGACAGATACTGCAGTTGCTACAACTAAGGAAAACATTACCTGACTAGCAAGCTCTGATCTCAGAGTAGGGCATGTCAAGCCTGGTGATATCTATTTCATGTACTTGTCACTGGTGATGTTCCTAGTATTTAGTCTTGATATTTTTTCTCCTGTTTATTTTTTTTAAATCAATGATTCAATGTAATAGAAATAAAAAAATCTGGACTTATAGTCTAGAAACCAGTACCTGTGTGTCCAGGTTTATATATTGCTTTTGGCTTATGTGCTTGTGTGTATGTGTAGCGCTGTATTAAGAGTGGATAAGTACTTGGTAATAAGTTCCTCTCATCTCTTAAATAGTTTCCTGTCCGTCCCACAGGACTTTCACTAATCTACAATTAACATGTGTGCGAGCTATACTATTTAAGTGCCTTTTATGTTCCCTAAGGACTAGCCCTACACCTCTGTGTATCCCGTCTCTCCTGTCTCCCCTTTCTCTATCCGTCAGTAATTGAGTGTCTTTTTAAAGAACCATGGTGTGCTGTAATGGTGATGTTTCAGTCTGGCATAACAAATCAAACCTCAAAGTGAGTTCGCAGACAGAGAGCGAATATGATGAGGAGAAAGAGACAAAGATGCCAGAGTGTGTGTTTGGAGGGGGGGGGGGGTGGTTGGGGTTCCATTCGACTTTATTTACAGAGAGTATTGGCTGTCAAACGGTGAGTGTGTTATATATCCACACAGATGGCTAATTGTGCCGAGACAGCACTATGTTACACAGGATATAGCGCAGATTTCAACCTGACATTTCAGTGGCCTTATGAAGGTTGTTTAATCTACTGTTATTGTATCCTAACAGCATCAAACCATACATCACACTGACAGAGAAATATGGGCCACAGGAGATATGGGCTGCGTGTGTGTGTGTGTGTGTGTGTGTGTGTGAGAGAGAGAGAGAGAGAGAGAGAGAGAGAGAGAGAGAGAGAGAGAGAGAGAGATGGACAGAGAGTGAAGGCTATATGAAAGGACTGCGGGCTTCTGATCCATAAAGAGACTCCAACTCTAATTAAAAACATAAGAGAGATCATTTCAGACTCTCTGCCATCATCTGTGTATGAGAGAGAGAGAGAGAGAGAGAGAGAGAGAGAGAGAGAGAGAGCACTCAGTATTAAGCCATGCTGTCAGAATCAATACCACAGATTACACCTTATCTATAGTCCTGCTTTATTATCAGCTCTTTCCACAATCTCTTTAGTTTTGTTTAAACCAACTAAACACCAAGCCTCATAATTGCAGTAACACTTTCAGGATTTTGCAAACGGCTATCCAGAAAACTTATTACCACACTTCAAAAGTAATTGCATATAAAGCTGCACATAACAGAATCTTGCATTAAAACCATATTAGACAAGATTTGGGGCCGCTTACGTTACAGGACGTGTACACAGGACGTGTCAAGAGCTTCAGCTGATGTTCACAACAAACTTCTAAATGGAGAATAAATGTGATCTCAATGGTGTTAACCATGGCATGGTTGTTGGTTCCAGATGGGCTGGTTTGGTTTGAGTATTTCAGAAAATACTGAAATACTGACAAGCTGCAGAGTTTAATCCAAATGGTGCGAAAAACAAAACAAACAAACAAACAAAAAACATCTGGCAACCATCAGTTCTGTGGGCAGAAAAGCCTGGTTGATGAGAGAGTTCAGAGAAAAATGGCCAGAAAGGTTTGAACTGACAGGAAGTGGAGAGTAATTTAAAGGGACCAGCTCATCCTTCCCAGAAGCCTCTGTGCTAAATATTTCACTATTTTTCACTATCACTCTTTTTGACGCCACTGATATTCTACTGTAGAAAAACAATATGACAACAACCCCACTTATTACACAGCTATAAAAATAAATTAATATGTTTAATTTGACACATAATATTGATTTAAAAATTATTTTATTGATAAATAAAGAGCAACGGACTGTTACAGAAAAAACAGGCCACAGAATGTCAAATCTGACCAGTCAGAATCGAATATTCAACAAAGCTGTGTAATAAAGGTATAAGGGGAGTTGTGAGTTGGTAGGACGGGAGAACTGTAAGCGTTTTGTTCATGATAACTGATCGCTTCAGTAGGTGAAGGTTCACGAAGAGAGCTAGCAGAGTAGCAATCACATGCGTACAAAACACAGTTTAAAAACAACGGATTAAATTCTGGGAAGGGAAGCTGGAAGCCAGCCTCTTTAAATAACTACTCTTTACAACAGAAAAGCAGGTCACGATGTCTTTCAGTATCTTGAAATTCTTACCTTCACCACCAAACTGAATAGCTTTTAAGACTAAAGAGACTGAAGTTTGTTGACAGGCTCAATTTCAGTCAAAATGCTTTTAAATACCATTAAGCAGTTAAAAAAAAAGTCTGGAAATTTTCAAACTCTGCCAGGACGAGAACGCCTGGGGGTGGGGTAGGGGGAGTCAGTCATGACTTGTTGTCAGGTTTCAAAACTGACAGCCTACTTCTCATAACAACAAGCTGTCAGTAGCAAGAAAGAAGACCTTCCTCTGAGCAACCCACAAAATGTAGCATCGCTGGAAATACAAATCCATTCTGGCTCTGAGCATCATCAGCATGTTTAGCCAAAACAGGTTTTGTGGCTGGTGTTCTTGTAAAACTTTATAGGTGCAGAAATGCTGCTAGGTTCCAGGATATTATAGCCCAAATACATCTGTGTGTAGATTTGTAAACCAGATAAACACACACCCAAACTATTGTAATTGAAGCCCATTCCCACCCGATTCTGCAGAAAGTTTGACTCAAACTATTTTAGTTTGTACATGCACATGATATTTTCTCATTTCCTAAAATATAAACAAACTAAAACTAATTCGATTCAAAGTTTTGGGTCACAAGATGGGTGGGATGAATTTAAACGGCAGGTCTAGTGTTCACGTTTTAATTTTAAGTGCTCTGCATGTAGCACCCAAGATGTTCTACAGGTGTCTGCAAACCAGTGGAGTTATTCTGTACATTTTCATAAATTGTTCAGAAATGAACCAAAACAGGTAGAAATGAAAACATCAATCAGGCTCCATCACATGGGTGTTTTACATGACCTTTGACTAGTCTGATGCCTCTCACAGCTTTGTGTCATCCATCGCCACCATCCTGCCAATGTTCCTGGTGCTGGCCTACATGTACACGGTGTGCCAGACCATCAAAGGTCTGGTCCTGGAGAAGGAGCTGCGGCTGAAGGAGGTTCTCCGAGTGGTGGGCGTGAGAAATGGTGCGCTCTGGCTCTCTTGGTTCACGGAGAACATAGTTCTGCTAATGGTGCCGTGCGTGCTGATTAGCATAATGCTGAAGGTCAGTGTGGTCATCAGTGAGAATCAACTATGAATCAAAATCAAACCGAATCATTTATCAATCAAAGAGTCAGTTAATCAGTTGATTAATCAGCATTACCCACAGAGCATGGGGGCTAGTTATAAAATGGAGATACGCTCTAGCCTTTACTTTGGCCTGATAGCTCCTGCACTGTTGAAGAACAATAAAAAAATCAAATCAATTCCTCGCTCAGTGGAGGCTAAATGAAATTCAGCACATTTGCATTGTTTGAGAGTGTTGAGAAAAAGTCCCGCTTTTTATTATCACTGGGGAAAGTATTATGTGTTCAGGTTGAGTGGTCCTCCATCCATGAAGTGGCCTATGCTTTGAGGGTTTGTCGCTCTTGCTCTCAGAGGAAATAATTACAGAAAGATTAATGTGGAATTGCAAAAAAAATAATAATAATCAGACCCTGAACTTTGATTCCTGAATTGTGTAATTATGCTAATTGATGGTGCATGGTATTAACAGGATTAACATTGATTTGTGGTAAGCTCCACCTTTCCAGACATCCCATTGCCGGGCCCTTTTTTCAGCAATACATAAAACTCTCGCTCATTTTTCGGGATAAGCGTCTCATTTAGTGTCTACGGAAGATAGAGTTCGCTGCTCTGAGCTCATATTTGCAGCCGCTCTCTTACAGCTAGGGACACATTATCCTGTTGTTTCCCTAAACGAGTCGAGTCATCCAGACTGTATATAAGAACAGATCTCTTTATGCTTGGACATACTGGCACTATTTCATCCTCATTCATGGAGGGCATCCTCATTCCTCTCTTTCATTAAAAGAACGGTTTAATGAATTATTAGGAGTCAAAATGAAGGCCTCTGTAATGCTGCCGGAATAGAATAAAGAGACGGTTCGCTCGTTTAGACGGCTAAATCAATTCTGCGCAGTTTAATTGGAGAAAGCTGTAGTAAATATAATTCATATCGCAGCAGTGGGAGGAATGATAATGCGCCCATCAGTATGATGGCCTAGCCAGCCAATCAGCCGTTTATTAACGTTAATCAGACTAAATTGAGTTAGTGTGCTGCCTCTTAAGTGGTGTGTGTGTGTGTGTGTGGTTATAATAAACTAGGTCTAAATGAGAATTTCATGCTGATTTGAAGTGTGTTAATGTGTCTGGGTAGAAGTGATGGTGTTGTACTGCATTCTTTCACTCTATGCATGTATTCAAACCATGTATGTGTACTTTGCCTTTACACTCATCTGCTTCTTTATTAGGAACACCTGCTCATTCAGGCAATGATTCAATCAGCCAATCATGAGGCACCAATGCAATGCATAACATCATGCAGGAACAGGGCAAGAACTTTAGTTAATGTTTATATCGCATATTAGAATGAGGAGAATCAGAGACCCCGTTTACATTTGGTATTAAAATGCATCTTGGGCTGATCACAAGTGGACAGCGCTAAATACAAGTGTAAACGACCTCCAAGTCGCATTCAAGACGCATTTAACCACATATCTTCTGTAGTGTAAACGCTGATGCGTCCCCGACACGGACGTAACAGGAAAATACATCATTAATGCTGGATGTGGTGGTTGATTTGGTAACAGCGCGACACAGAAATGGAGAGGAGCACCGATGTACGTGGTTAGAGTGCCAGAAAATAATGACGGTATGTTGCAGGTTTAATGTTTTAATATCATTTTGCGCGGGGACCTTTGACCTTCTAGCGGAAGTGATGTAGGCAGTAACGAAATTTGAGAAAAAGTGGTCAGCTGGACACCTATAAACACAGGTGTAAACGGCGACGTGTCTCAGCTGTCCATTTGTGACCTGAATGCTCGAGACGCATTTTTAAAGCAAGTGTAAACGGGGTCTCAGTGACTTTGACTGTGGCATTGTTTTGGGGTTTTAACAGTCTGTAGAGTTTACACTGAATTTCGACAAAGAAAAAACATCCAGTGAGCCACAGTTCTGCTGGAGGAAATGCCTTGTTATGAGAGAGCAGAAAGGCCGGATGCTTTGAGCTGACACAAGCAAGCACTCTTTACAACCGTGTTGTGCAGAAAGGCAACAGCAGAATACCACATAGAGATGCACTTATGTCATCCAGGGCCAGGAATCTGAGGCTCCTATCTTGTATCTGCACGATTTTACGGATTGCTCTGACGCTGCATGATTGGCTGTATAGCCGCATGATTGATCAGGGTTACAAGTGTTTAAGATGGCTGCTGAGTGTACATGTCAGTTTAACAAATATATGTGTGTTTATATTACCGTATTCAATCAACATTAAGTGAACAATAGAAGATTCTCCATCTTGCCTGCAAGCTTTGCCTCACGCTACCTGGCAGAGCTTTCTTCACAAATAAATCCTCTCATGAGCCCTGCTGAGAGGACACTCCTCAAGGTCTTTACTTTCAGAATGACCTCCACGGGTGGTGCGGCTTTTAGCAACACAGCTCCAAAACAGTGCAATTCACTTCCCCTTTTGTCATTTAAATCTAGATTGAAAACCCATCTCGTTGCACCGCCGGTGATATTAGATGTAAGGGCCAAAAAAAAAAAGGCTTGACAGTGAAACTTTTAGGGCAGTACAGTGCATTTTTATTATAAGGTCTCATCTTGTTCGTAATGTTCATGCTGTGTTTCCTCTGAATACCAAACATGGTGAATTAAAAAAAAAAAAAAAAAAAAAAGTCTTTCTTTATAGTAATTATATTTCTATAGATTGTGTAATTTGGATTTTGAGAGGACAACCTGTGCTTAGTCTACGCTTCTCCACAGGCATTTTGTGGAAACAAGGATAAGATGCATTCTAGTTCTCAGTTACATTAACCCAAATGGAGATCCCATCTAGGAAGCATTGCACTCTGGGTAATCACCTGACAGGATTACCTTTACTGACTTTACAGCCTGGGATAGAAAGAAATCAGCCCCAGCTTTACTTCTTCATACCATTCTGTGTATTTCTCTTATGAATGTTGATAGTGCTGTTGTACGGAGGCCTGGAAGGGACATGGAAGAAAAAAAGAGATCTTGCAAGGTTTTTCATTTAGGCCAAGGCACTTCCGGGTCAGTTCAGTAAATATGTGACGAGCGTAAAAGTATTCTTTTCAGATTTCTCTCACTTGTGTGCAAACCGCGCCTACTGCCAAGCACTGATTTAATGTCTTTGCATTTGAGGCTGATATAAGATTCCATTAAAGTTTTGCAAGATCTTGCAAAAGTACATTTATTTTTTTTCTCCATGTCCCTTCTGGGGTGCTCTACTGTTCTGCTTATTTCTAAGAAAAATACAAAATAATCTGCTGTAACTCATTTTTAATAGCACATAATCTGAAGGGAAAGCTGATACTAAAATACTTTATCTGTTTAAATGTATACGTCTATTCATTTGGGCATATGTGTATAACTGCCTTGTTTTCTAATGTTGTATGCGCTTTTTTATCTGTTTTTTGTTCCATATTTTTTGGTGGAATGTGAACAAGAAGGTCAAGGTCTTGTTGTTCCATCTGTCATTCACAGGCTCCCTACAAAAATTCAGAAACAAATTAGTAAAATTCTAGGTTAAATCTATTTTCATCAATCAAAAGTTCCCAGGGATTCCAGGGTCACACTGAGTTGACAAGCTGGAATTCTTACAGGAACTACTATTAGCGTTAGCTGGAAAGAGAGTTAGAGTTATCCTTATTCTTGACTAAAAGGATGTGGCCACCATAGACATTTCAGTTTAATACTAGCCTGGCTACAGCCCCATAGAGAGCTAGCATTAGCACTGGCGGAAACTCTTAGCAAGCTGGAACTCACGCTAGCTGGAACTCTGCATTCATAGTAAGGATTGTATGTTTGGATTTCTGTGTATGTAGTTTCCTGCCCTGATTAGCATGGATTTCATCAAACTGTGCATCAGTGTATGTTTACATGTTGTACTAGCAGCTAGCATGGATCCCTTCCAACAAGGTTAATGTTTGTATCAATTAGTTTGCATGGATGAACTCTAATGGTATTAATGGGTAGGCGTGTGTATAGTAAGGTGTGTGTGTATGTATTTGCGTGTGTGTGTAGGTTCCTCCGCTCATTATCACGCTCCCTGCCCATGTACATGACGTTAGCATGGATCTACTCGGTAGCGCTGATAGTGAAAGGGGTGGTGCAGGAAAAGGAGGCACGTCTAAAAGAGACGGTTCGAATGATGGGCCTGAAGAGCAGCATCTACTGGCTGAGCTGGAGCATCAGCAGTTTCATCCCTCTCTGCATCAGTGCACTTCTTCTTACTTACATCTTGAAGGTGATTTGCATTAATTCGCTGTGATTTAACGGCAGCCATTTTGACAACACTGGAGATCTGTGATGCGAAGCGACTCACTGAAAAAAGAAATCTAGCAAGAGCAATGGAAAGTAAAGCAAAGTTTCTTTTTGATTGTAATTAGCCACAACAATGCAGCTTATTAGCATTGCAAACAATATGCTGAGGGTTAAGATTTCCCAGCAGGCTAAATCTAACACCTGTTTCAGGGTCGGGTGGTTCAGCCACGGCTCTTTGGAAGCACGCTGACCTTCGGATGGAGCCAGGTGTTTTTGGGTCAGTTTGCCGGAAGGCCCGCAGCAGCACAGCTCCAGTGTTGGAAGGTGGCCGCGTGGCTCTGTAATGTGGAGGTTAATCATCTGAAGCAGCAGGCGCGAGCATACGATAGCCGTGGCTCCATGACCCGCTGATAATTCTCAGCTTCAGACGCACTCTCGCAAGCTGTTCACACCCTACATTCCACAGCCACAATGCCAAGGTCTTGTCTAATCATCTCAAATGAGTCTTTTTAATCAAAACCCCCTTGCTCCCCCCCTTTCTTGTTCTCTTCGCCGTGTCATTTTTCAGCGCCCCATGCAATAGCAATCAGTTGCTTTTGTACGTCGTGCTTGTGAGTCCCCCGTGGCATGTCGTTGCGTTTCTTTTCTAATTGTGACATGCTGAGAAAGCCTTATCATCTGTGTGTCAGCTGATGTGGGCTCAACAAGCACACACTTCCATTAGCAGCAACGCACCCTCTCCAGCATGAATTATTCTAATTGAGCTCGTCTGGGGAGTTTCTGAGGCCTCGACACTGGCCTTCAATCCTTCATGCATTCAAGTTCTGCGTGAAGGCATGTGTGTGAATGTACATGCACTATGTCGCTCTTGTATCTTGTATCTGTCTGTCTATTTTGTAGTACGGGAAGGTTCTCAGATATAGCGACCCGTCAGTGATCTTCGTGTTCCTGCTGGTGTTCTGCATAGCCACAGTCATGCAGTGCTTCTTCATCAGTGTCTTCTTCTCACGAGCGAATCTGGCTGCCGCCTGCGGTGGACTTATCTACTTCCTTCTCTACCTGCCCCATGTGCTCTGTTACGCCTGGAGAGACGTCATGACCTTCCGAACCAAGCTCGCCACGGTGAGTCTGAGTGTTAGTGTGTTTGTTAATCCTACCACTGTTGTTGCTATGGTGATACTCATGTGATAGTGTGATAGAGATATGTGTCCTGTATTCATATTGAAAAAGTCACATGTCATCTCTAGTTTGTCTTTAATGGCTCGTTGTCATAGAATACTGAGTGTGCACTACTATTATTTATATTTCTGTTGCTTTACTCAGATATTAATACCTGTAAAGAGAATAATATCAGAAATCCTGTAATAGCTAGTTAATTGTTCAAAAGATAAACTAGACAGAACTAAACCAAATTAGCTAGATAATTGGAGCTACAGAAACCACAGAAGATAAGTAAATGATGAAGGTAAATGTAACTAAGATTAGGCAACTTGATCATTTTGAACTGCTGCAGTAGAGTGCAAAACTTTGCACACCCTTAGGACAACATAGGGAAGTCAAACAAATGTACTTAAAAGTAAGGAGACATTTAGATGTATTCGGAGTTGGGTTATACACACGATTAAGTCAGTTTTTGAGACTACCTTTAAATACAAGCACTTGCCTTTAACGGGGAAAAAAAATCACAGGGTAGAAAATGCAGATTAATGATATTCCAATGATATCGTTCACTTGTTGTAGGATTTATTTTTGGAATGCTAGTTTTCATATGCGTTGTAATATCGGGGTCTTTTTTTAATATTCCACCCATTTTTGCACTTACGTTTGCGCTCTATGCATTTATATGGCTTTAGATTGCCTGGAATGTTTGTTGGGTTTAGATTTAACGCTTTTTGTTGTAATTAAAGCAGTTTAATTGAATCATTATGAAAATTCTATAAAATTCCTTCATTCATTCATCTGCAAGACTACTTTATCCTGGTCAGGCTTGTGAGCATCGTGGATCCAGAAAATTTCCCAGGAACATAAGTCACGATGCAGGAATACAACCAGAATGGACACGAGTCCCTAACTAAAATCATAAAGCTTAATTATATGAGTACAACTATATTCTAAATAATAGAATTAAACTGGTTGTATTTGTTTCCGTGCGAGTCACAATCCAGGTTACATTGAATTAGCAAATGGCTTGAAAACTGAAAGGTGTATCATTTTGAGAGACATAAATTGATGATGTGTTACACAAGTAGAATAGAAATAAATGCTCAAAATATATGTTTTTTTCCACACATTTCTACTGGGAAAATCTTCAGATTCAGAAGGATAATGAAAAGGCAAACCCGAGTGCTTTGTCTGATGTGATGAAAACGTGGGTGGAAGACATCAGTGTGTGAGACGTAGTGTGTTTTCCACGCATGGTCAGCCTAGCGGCTATTGTGCCAAATCAAGAGTAATAGGTGGGTGCTTTGGCCTTTGAGGTGGAGAGCAGTAATAAATGGTGCGTAGTGGCTTCACTCTCGATTCGCCTCATCCAAGTGACCTTTAGCTCACGTTCTGCTTATTCATCCTGTGGAGTGTCCTTTAGATAGAGGGAGGAGGAGACGAGGGAGAGAGCGTTTTAATCTTCATCACTGCATGCCTGCAGACAGAGAAAACGCGCTGTGAGTGTGTGTGTGTGTGTGTGTGTGTGTGTGTGTGTGTGTGTTTGGTGCGGTCGGAAGATTCTCATTGTGTCGGATTAGGACTGACACATCACCCTTGTTATGGCTGCACAGATTTATCGCTGTGTTGTCCAATGATGCTGTGTGTATTTCAGCCCATAGCTGCAGGGTGTGTGTGCATGTGTGTGTGAGTGTTAATTGTATGGTATATGCCTTTGTTTTCATTGGTTTGAAATGGCACATCCCTGGTGGTCTCTATGTGCATGTGCGCGTGTGTGTGTGTGTGTGTGTGTGATAGGGAAGGACAGTTAACATGACTCCGCCTCCAGCTCTCTGTGCTAATGACAGCTCCTTTCTTTTGACAGGAAGCGTCAGCGAGTTAGTCATTGTGCCTCTGAATATGAGAAAAATACACTGTCCACATCACTCTAGGCATGTGTCACAACTGTGTGTGTGTATGTGTGGAAATATAACATTGTGGGGACGAAAACACAATTTTACAAAAAATCTGTGAATACAATCAAAAGGGTAAAATAGCTGGGTAAGAGTTAGGGTCTCATAGTTAGGGAGGTCCCCACAAAGACATTAAAACTAACATGTGTGTGTGTGTGTGTGTGTGTGTGTGTGTGTGTGTGTGTGTGTGTGTGAGAGAGAGAGAGAGAGAGAGAGAGAGAGCAAGAGAGAGAGAGAAAGCATGGAACAATGAAAGGCAGAAAGAATTATAAAGTGCCAGAAGATACATGACAAATTTAACAATCAGCCTCATTTATCAACCTTGATACGAAGGAATTTATTCCTAAAACCATTCTCAAGAGCTTTCCATAAGAAATGTGGTATTCATGAAAATCCAATTAGTTTGGAAAAATTCTCTGAGAGCTCTGGAGTTTTATAGTTATATTTGTTTATATTTATATTTAAGGAGACACACTAATGGAAACCTCAACTGATCAGCTTCAAATTGTATAATCGGAGATGAGTTACTTCAGTTCTATGTAAGGGTTACACCGTCAGGGTTAAAGCGCTTATTTAATTTAATCACACATACAAATGCATTACATTTTATTTTGGAAAATCACTGTTACCTAGTGCAGAATCTACAGAACTCATGCAAGCCAGTATGGATTGCACAGGGCTGTTTTGGTGAGTTTCTCTGTTGTTGTATTTCAAACGTACTCTACTCACTTCATTTGTGTCTTTTTATACTCTGGTGAGGGTTTTCGCTAGCATGCTAACACTACCCAGTTTCTACTAACTTTTAGGGAAAGTTTCAGGGAAATATTTTAGCTAGCAAGCTAAAATTTTGTGAGTGGTCCATCATATAGGATGTGGTTATGTAGGGTGACCATATTTTGGTTTTCAAAAAAGAGGACACCTTAGCACGCGTGTTTGTGTTTTGCGTTTTTTTGTTGGGGGGGATTATACAAATGTGTCAACACAGTCAGGGTGATCTGATCAATGAGCTTTATTGGCCCTAAAGATCATTGTGGCCCCTAGGCCTAGATTGCACTGAACATTTTTTAACTTTTTCACAAAATCTTTCAGAAGATAACTTGTTCTCGCCAACGTTGTCCTTATTGAAACAAAACCCCACATTTCTTATACAAGGCCACAAATTTGAAAACAAAAAAATTTTCAGAAAATAGGAAAAAAGTTAACTCCTGAATGAGACACTTTTCAGTCAGGTGACTGGGCATATTTTCCTGAGGACTGGATCTTTCCTAATAGCTGGGGATTGCTCATAACATAAGTATGAAAGTTCTTGCATGTCATATGCTTTAAGTTGTATTGGGTGCACAGGATCCCCTTCAATGAGTCAATACCCAAGTGATTCCTTTCCTTCGTCCATTGTGCATCAGGGAGAAAACTCGCTCCGTATTAGCGTTGTGTGCAGGTATGGCAAAAAAAAACAAAAAACTGGTCCATCTTCAGCAGCTCTGAGTGAAAATCAATGCTCTTTGACCTCCCAAAATGGTTGGTCCACTTCTGGTGAGCCTTAAAACCAGTGAAATCTCCATCAATTGGTTGGTCGCACCTTTATTAGCCACTGACACGCACGCGCCTGCTTTGCATGTCATGCACACAGCCTCCCATGCACCGTAACCGAGACGAAAGTACAACCATGTACAAGCCATGTGCTTGTTGTAACCAAGGAAACCGGTGCTGATGGCAGTGATTGGTGCTACTTGCGGTGCTCACCAATTAATTTTTTGTAAGGTTAAGACGAGCAACCAATGACGGTAGGCTGAGAACCTGCAGGGAGACATCAGGGAGATATCAGGGAGATATCCGAAGCCCAAAACTGCTACCTCGCTCAGCCCCCCACCCTGCTCACTTATCTCTTGGATCCACTAGCGCGAGTGGAAGTGAATAAGCGTGTAGGATAGTAACTAGTTTATGAGAGATGACGTGAAGAATGTTTAGGCAGCTCAAAATCCCGGACAATTCTAAAACCCCGGCCGGACGCAGTTACCAGGTCTCAAAAAGAGGACCTGTCCGGAGAAAAGAGGACGTCTGGTCACCCTAGGTTATGATAACCTGCAATGAAGCTGCTTACAAATCCACACTACGCACACTAAAGCCTGGATTAGACCTGTTTTTCCACTATGCATACATGTAGACAAGATGGCCGCCACATGGTACAATCCCAAAATAAAGACTGGGGGCTGTATAGCAGCATGACAACATGTCTGCAGCTCACTAAACAAACTAGCAATAAATGCTGTCTCAATTCCCACACCTATATATGATTCCAGACAATTATTCCACTCATCCTAACCATTATAGCTAGTGTTTACATTTTAAAAACCTACTGAAGGGGCTATTTTGTGTGCCAGCCTTCTGGACCTTATAGATTGGTAAATAGTTTTAAATGTAATTGAGTTTTCGAATTGAGGCACAGATAATGACAACAATCACAACAACAGCAGAGAGCTTGAAGAGACACTGATTTTGTCAGTGTGTTTAACGTGGCTGTGCATGAAATTGCTAAATATTTAGGTTGACTTGGATTTTGGTTTTGATGTGCCATCTAGTGGATGTTGCTTTTAATCATCGTAGAAAATGTAACAATTGTAGAAAAAACACCCGGGCAAATGTGTGAACGATACCGCTTGTGTGAGTGGGTTTGTGCATAGCACCAAATCAAATGTTTAGACATACTTGACTTAGAAGCAGTGTACAGTGACTTAGAAACAGTAGATAGCATTCTGGCAGCTAAATTAGATTTAGTTTAGTATAGCATTACAATTATTATTTAGTATTTTTTTTAATGTGGAAATATATGACAAAAAAATGAAGAAAAATCTTTTAATAATGGGCCAATCACATTGGAGCGTACGGTTCCCCTGCCTTCAAATCTACATTATGTACATCTGATTTGTAACGAATCTGGGTTAGATGAGAGTTGTGTAACTAAACTAATACAGCATCCATGACTAGACTATGTGTAGATTTTAACACATATTTAACACATAATTTTGTGTAAAAAAAAATAAATAAAAACACTGCCTGTGTTAAATATCGTAGCACACTGATCGTGTTAAAAATAACACAAAATGAGTGGTTGTTGCTTTTTTGCATTAATATATCCTCTGTGGAGATGGTTCAGTATCCCAGAAGGAGGACTTGTGCAGAACGGAAAGGAGAAATTCAACATTTTTTGTGGGAAAAAAATGCTCCAAGGCAGTTCATGAACCTGCTGAGAGTAGAGATGAACTCCAATACAAATCTGTTTCATATATAT
>JAQQZR010000013.1:6497370-6511490 GCA_030068235.1 Notoglanidium macrostoma | reverse complement strand
GGAGAGGCCTTCAACCCTAGGAACACAGTTCCCACAGTTAAACATGGTGGTGGGAGCATCATGCTGTGGGGCTGTTTTGCAACCTCAGGCACAGGGAGCCTTGTTCGGGTGCATGGCATCATGAAAAAGAAAATTATGTTGACATTTTGAGGGAGAATATGCAGAAATCTGCTCTTAGTCTAGGCTTAGGTCGTCGCTGGGTCTTCCAACAAGACAATACAAAGCATACATAGAAATTAGTCCAACAGTTCCTCAAGGATACCAAAAACCAAGATCCTGGAGTGGCCCGCACAGAGCCCAGACCTCAATCCTATTGAGAATCTGTGGCAGGTGCTCAAAGTGAATGTCCATGCTCGGAAACCATGCAATTTGGACCAGCTAGAACAATTTGTAATGGAAGAATGGGTCACAATCCCTCAGGAGACCTGTGCCAACCTAGTTAAGAACTACTCTAGGAGATCGTTGTCAGTTGTGGCTCAGAAAGGGTACACTATTGACTATTAATATCCAGGGGGCTAATAATTTTGGATGTCTCATTTTTGCCCTTCCTTGTTTCAACTCGGTGTATCAATAAAATATCCTAATTAAACTTAGTGGACATTGTTTTTTTATAGTGTATTTGTTTCCAATATGATCAACACTTGTTGTTAATGGTCATTTTCATGGAGAAATCAAGAGTGTTGTCTAATTTCATAAGGGGGGGCTAATCATTTTGGCCTCAACTGTAAATGTACTTATTCATCCAGATTTAGTCCCCCTTTTGCTGTTATAATGCACTACACTCTTCTAGGAAAGCTTTCCACTAGATTTTGGAGCATGGCTGTGGGGATTTGCACATTCTGGCATAGGAGCAGTAGTGAGCTCAGGCACTGATGTCGGACGAGGAGGCCTGGGCTGCAGTTAGTTCCACTTCATCCCAAACGTGCCAAGTGGGGTTGAGGTCAGGGCTCTGTGTAGGTCACTCAGTCTTCCACGACAACCTTCTCAAGCCATGTGTTCATGGAGCTGGCTTTGTGCTCAGTAGCATTGTCATGCTGGAACAGGAACATACATTATAATGCTACAGCATACAAAGACATCCTAGAAATCTGTGGGCTTCCAGCTTCATGGCAAATGGTTTAGAGTAAGAACCACATATGAGTGTGATGGTCAGGTGTTCACAAACACTTGGATATATATATATATATATATATATATATATAGTATATATGTGTTTTTGTGTGTGTGCAGAGTCTGCTGTCATGTGTGGCGTTTGGTTATGGCTGTGAGACTTTTGCGCGATATGAAGAGCAGGGCATTGGCATTCAGTGGAAGAACATCATGGTCAGCTCTCAGGACGATGACCCTTATACCTTCATCATCTCTATTATCATGATGCTAATTGACGCGGTGTTTTACTGGATACTCACCTGGTACATCGAGAATGTTTTCCCAGGTAAACACACCTTTTCTAGTGACTGATGACATCATTCCACAGCACTGTGAAGCTATGTGACTGGAGTATAATGGTCTCTGTTTCCTAAATCCCAGGGCAGTATGGAATTCCCAAACCTTGGTATTTCCCATTAACCTCTTCATACTGGTGCGGGACACCAGCCGGTGCTGCCATAGACCCGGACCCTCTTGATGCACTGGAGGAGCAGAATGGTACACATACACACGTACTGTATACACACACACACAAACACACACACATTTATGTATCATTTAATGCTGTGTTGAGGTCAAGTTGATACATGGATCGGTGAGTCTATAAGTGTGAATATGGAGGAGTGTCCCATCCAGGGGGTATTCCCACCAATGCCCCAAGGATGGTTATTAAAGAGATGAATGAACACTGAGGATCTGAATGTGTATTGCATTACAGGTTACTTGGAAAAGCCTCCTGCTAACTTGAAAGCAGGTGTGTCTATAAGGAATCTGGTGAAGGTGTATAAGACTGGAAAGAAACTGGCTGTGGACAAACTCAGTCTGGACTTCTACCAAGACCAGATCACATCATTCTTAGGACACAATGGAGCGGGAAAAACCACCACTATGTGAGTCATGGGACATACACACAAGTTTACCTCTATGTTAGACTACTTATTTATGTCTAATATGGTCTCTAGACAAACCAAAAGACAGCAAGGCTCATAGAATTGTTGGAGAAGGGCTTGGGGGAAGCTTTGGCAGGGGGTGTTGAGGGACAGATATGAAGCTTGTTGGACAAAGGACAGGAGTGCTTATAAACACAAGCTTGTATTAGATGCATGCATGTTTACTAAGGCTGGTGCCATTTGGGGTTTGCTGCTTTGTTGATTAATTTATTCATTTTTAATAACTGCCTTAAATTGGTCAAGGCTGCTGTGGTTGTTTAAATGACTTATTTGCTTATACTTTTGAATATACTGTGGCCTTGCTGTGGATGAAAGAGTTTCTGAGAGTGAATGAATACAAGAATGAATGATTAATTTATTACAAAATAATGAGCATGTGTACAAATAAAAACTGTGGAATTCTTTCAGCATGTCTTTCAGGAGCGAATTTAAAAACTTCATTCTTACGCAATATGAGGACTGTGTAAGAGGCTTCATCTTGCATGAACTATTTCCTGACTAATAAAGTACTACTAACCCTACTACCCACTACTAACCCTATCACTACCAGATCAGTAAAGATTTGATTCACTAACCAGTGTGCATTAGCAAAAACATGCATGTAATTATCATGCACTTATGTAACATAGCTCTAGAGCTAGTCTGTTTTCTGCGTTGTCCTCAGGTCTATTCTCACCGGACTCTTCGCCCCGACGTCTGGCACGGCTTATGTTAACGGCTTCGACATTTGCAAGGACATGGACAGTATACGCAAGACACTTGGCATGTGCCCACAACACAACGTCTTATTTAATGAGTAAGTGCCAGATGTCAGTCTCGCCTCACACTGTTGAAGGTGAAGATCACACGGTTTTATTTGCGGTTCAAGAATGTCAATCGCTTTTGGGTAGACCTGCAGTCTGCATGACTGAGGATAGATATCATATAGATATTGTCATAAAGCAGCTTTAGTGAAATCTGAAAGAAGGTTTAGATCAGACGTGTCCAATCTTATCCACAAAGGGCCGGTGTGGGTGCAGGTTTTCAATCCAATCAAGCAGGAGCCAGGAAAATGTGTTAATTATAAGTAATAGTGTCTGAGTTTATACAAATATTTTCTTTTAGAAGGTCAGCAGCTAGTTACTAGATGTCTGTAGGTTTTAAATCCTGCAACAGGACCACTGTAGAGCTCTGGAGCAAATCCCTCAGCCCTCAAATAGGCCCACTTTGTGAGATTAGCCTCACTTGGTAAATCACTTTATATAAAAGTATCTGCCAAATTTGTGAACTTTCTGTTGGCGGAGGATCCATGCTGCTTTCGTAAACTTGTGTGCTGTGGGTCATGAATTCCTTATTAAGATTACACGCTTGACATGCAGCTCAGAGAAACTGTCGTTTAATGACTGTATTCATGAATGCTTATTGAATTCATGGCTCATTTATTGCAGTCGGCCAGCGCTCACATTACACACCAGGCCGCCGCCATTTTTGTTCCAAATGCTTACTGAATGCTATATGAGAACGGCTCCTAGCTAAAATGCTCTGCATGACTGCATAATGGATGTGTGTGTTTCCCAGCCTCACTGTGGAGGAGCACATTTATTTCTACGCCCGTCTCAAGGGGAGGAGCACCAAAGAAGTCAAACAGGAAATAGACCAAATGATCAAAGATGTCGGGCTGCCGCATAAGCGCAAGGATCTCGCCAAGAACCTTTCAGGTATAGTTTTGTACTAGTGTCCACGTGTGTTTGGCCAAGAAAGAGGTTCTTGTTATAGTGTATGTTGTGTTTGCTGATAGGTGGGATGCAGAGGAAGTTGTCGGTTGCCATAGCGTTTGTGGGCGGGTCCAACGTGGTGATTCTGGACGAGCCAACAGCAGGAGTGGATCCGTATGCCAGGAGGGGAATCTGGGAACTGCTGCTAAAATATAAAACGGGTCAGGATAAAGTTTTTTGTTTGGTTTTGAACAGTTGTTCATAATTAAGGTTATCATAGAAAAATTTCTGAACTATAAGATGAATGAAACACATAAGGACATGCTCTTATAGGAAAATAAGTAACTTTGGGCCACTACCAGTAACACCTTGCACTTTGTTGATTATTTCTCTATAAGAGAAGCCATTGCTCTATGACATCAGGCACTATTGATAACCAAAGATTTATTGAATAGGGTTGGAAATTTTCCCTTAATGATAATTGCTGGTAATGCTAGCAATGAGATAGCACTCAGTCAGCAAGTTTATTTGCCCGTGATGTGAATATCAGAGAAAACAAGCAGACTGTATATTTGGCCAGTTAACCAGTATGTAAGGCCTTGAGAATTGCAGAACCAACCAACCTTTTTCTTTTCTTTTTGTTTCAGCCAAGGTATTTCTTGCCAGTCAGAAAACTCTTTGCTTCACTGTTTTCATGTTTTTCACATTTTTGACTTCCAAGAACCAAAAAATGGTTCTAAATCATAATTTTTATAGAATAACTAACAAAGATTCCAGCCATATTTCTCTGCATACTTAACAGAAGATTCAGCAATTCACCAGAAAGTAAATCCATCCATTGCTTTTTCTTATTCAATTACATGACTGAATGAAATGGTCCACTCTGGAAAGCCGACTTTCATTAGTTAGCCAAATGTCTCTAATTTATAAACAGAAGAAAAAAAGGAAGCTCTCTCGCTCAAAGAACAAAGAAGCAGCAGAACTAAACACAATGGGGATCTCATCCGGCTGTCAGGATTACTGCAGAAACATAGATCTTCTCCTTCTTTGTTGTTTTTCTTAGATTCAATTTGATTAGACGTCATGAACAATGATGTTACCCTGCTCTTGATGCTCTTGCAGAATTTTAATGTCCAAGAGTAGTGTCCTTGGAGGTAGAAGGATAGCTGGACAGAATCGATTTAGCAATTAAGTTTTAATTATGAATAATTCTGGACCATTCTATTGGTTTACTTATCAGGAAACATTCAAGCAATAAATGGAGAAGGCAGCTGGAGGTTTCAAATAGGGTAAAAGACGTCCGTCTGTTCCAACAGTTCA
Organism: Notoglanidium macrostoma; assembly: GCA_030068235.1. Classification (NCBI taxonomy): domain Eukaryota; kingdom Metazoa; phylum Chordata; class Actinopteri; order Siluriformes; family Auchenoglanididae; genus Notoglanidium; species Notoglanidium macrostoma. The sequence continues at coordinate 6,506,377 of JAQQZR010000013.1, read as the reverse complement.
CATTCCATCTTTTCTTTCTTTCCTCTGTTAGATTGTAGAGTTTTGCTTCATCTTTGAAAATGAGATGCAGACAAACTTGCGAAAATGTACAGTATGAGTTTACTGAAGTTTCAGTGCATAGAGCTGAACTACTCAACACTTTCAAGCCAAACCAAGGTATCTAAGGATATATGTTTTCTGCATGTATTCCTTATTCCCTTCTATAAGAGTCGGAGTTTGCATCACATAGACATTCTCTATTTATTATGCAAGCTCAAGGCCTAAACTACCAAGAAACATTAAAACTACTCTACAAGCACTTAAAAGTAAAAAGTGCTTGGGTATCTGAATAGTTTCCCATAAATGACAGACAACCTGTAGTACAGAACACAGTAAAGATCAGTTATTCAATACAGTTTCTCAAGTACGAAGATATGTCAACTGATCCAAAAATGTTCTTTATCTGAAGAATTTATTTTTTCATTAATTATTTGAACTAGCCATGTGATCTATGCTGAGGTGAACACCACCTAAAGAAAAGTAATATTAACTGGCTAGCTAACTTAGCTAAATGCTGTTGGTTTTTCAGTACAGTGCTAGGCTCATTAACTAGCTCATATTATTTCAGACATGTTTCTAACTACATAGTTAGCTATCTAGCAACTATCCAGTTGCCCCTTACACATTATCCTGTGTATAACCTCATGCTAAGTCTATAACAACACAGATATATTTAACGCAACACAATCACTACAAAGCATTACCTTAACCTAAATTACCTTAAATTAATACAGAGCTTGCATATTGTAAAACGTCAAAAGATCCAGCTAGCTAGTCTAGCTTGCTTGCTAGCTAATGTTTACCAGTACAGGAAGCATTGAAGGCAGAAGATACCTGATAAATTCAGCTAGGGAGGCTCATCGAGTCTTGAGATTGTGTTATTTCAAATTTGCACATATTGTCTTTATCATATATACTGTCCATGTCATATTTAATTTAATTATAAAAAGAGTTATATGCATATATTTTTAAGTTCTAAGTACTATGATTTAATTATACTCAAGCACTGCTGAAATGAACCAAACCTGTATTTTTCTGTGACATCCTATTAAATGGCTATAAAATGTGAGGGTTGCTGTCCTGCTAAAAGGGCATTGGTATATTACCATTAATTAATGGCACCCAATATAAGAAACAAAATGTTGGTTTTAGAAATTGTAACAAATTTCTATAGTATGCTACTAAACCTGCTGCTCATAAATACATGGATTTCATTCCTATTGACTGTGGCTACTCATGCGAGACCATTTGCTGGCTCGCTGCAGGCAATGAACCATCGGAGCGAGCCAGATTAGTTCCATTTCACATTAAGGAGATGGACTGCAATACCCAGTGTGGCGATTGTGTTTAAAAGTCAATAAGCAAATGAATTAAGAGCGGTCTCTGGACACGTTTTCTCAACACTGATTAAAGATAATTTACTCTGGAAATGGTGATCTGCTACTGAAAGTCTTGCCTAGGTCAGGATCTGTGTGCCAAAAGTCAGATATGAGGAACATGAAGGAAGAGTAAATGGCTCTGTAATGAGAGGGGCAGTGCAGACTCAGCCTAATCACCCACAGCACAATACATTATGCTCCTCTAAATTAGTAATGAACAAGTTCATGCCCGCTGATAAGACAACCATATAACTTGCTAATTACACACAATTGAGCTAAATATAAAGCAAGAAGGCCCATCTTGCTCTGACATGCTTCTCTGTGTTTAAGAATTTAGCCATCCATAATGTAACAGGACTGGGAATAAATACCTAGGTGCATTTATTTATTTATTTACAGAAAGTTATTTAACTAATTAAAGCAGCGATTCTGCTTTCAGCATGACACAGTGCATATTTGCGGAGAATCTCCATGTCCTTCACTGAGGCTATACCTCCTTCACTGAAACTTACAGGTAGAGGCCACACCTCCATCACCTCAGACTGATTGGCAGAATCATGTCTCCTTCACTTAGACTGATGGGTACAGAGGCCTCGCCTCCTTCACTGAGCTTGACGGGAAAAAAATGCCAAAAATTGCTCATTAAGACTGATAGGCACACAGGCCACGCCCCCTTCCCTGAGACTGATAGGCACAAAGACCATCCCTCTTTTTCTGAAACTGACCTGCACGGGGGCCACACCTCCATCACCCGGACTGATAGACACACAATCCTGAGACTGATAGATACAGAAACCACACTTACTTCACTGACACTGACAGGCACCGAGGCCACGCCCCCGTCCCTGAGACTGATAAGCAAAGACAATGGTCCAATCCCAATATCCACACTCACGGGCTCTCAGACTTTGAGGAGCGTTCCCGTTGAATCTGTAAGAGCTTAGGACTGTCCAACTGTCAAATCGTCATGTGCGCGAGGGCTCTCTTGTAGCCTTTTATGCACACTTTCTGTATGTCCACATTTCTGCAGACTTTGCCTAGTTGAATCACCCACGGTTCATAGTGTGATGTTGGGAAACCCAAGGTTACCAGGGGAAGCCAGGAAACGTAATAAAATTGGAAAACAAATGACAAAAATAACCCAAAAAGTCCCAAACCCAAAATAGTATGAAATATGTTTTGGCGTCGTCAAGGAACTTTGATATGTAGCGACATGCTGTCCCATTATAATTTCAAGCCCTTGCAGCCTCTTGCACTCAATCACATACCAAGGCCATGGCGGGATGGTTTTGTAATGGTTAGCACTGTCGCCTCGCTGCAAGAGGGTATCCCTGGGTCGACCAGGGTGCCTTTCTGAGCTGGGTTTGCATGTTCTTTCCATGCATGTGTAGGTTTGGTACTCTGGTTTCCTCCCACAGTCCAAAGACATGTGGAATAACTTGATTGGCTGCTATACCATGGGTATGATTGTGAGTGTGAGTTGTTTGTCACTGTGTTAGCCCTGTGATGGATTGGCAGGTGTATCGGAGGTGAGGTTTCTGAAGTCAGCTATGATTGGCCCTGCAACCTGGAATGGATAAAATGGTACAGAAAATGAGTGAGTGAGAGAGAAACAGTGGGGGTCCTGGAACTGGGCTCATGCCTCTGTGATAAAGACTGCTAGGCAGATAGGCCATGCCTCCTTCACTGACCCTTATAAGCACAGGATGATGCTGTGTAATGGTGCTGAAATCTGAGGAATGCTTTTTTGTTAACAATAAGGTCAATAATATAAACACAATAATCACTTATTGTTTTTGCCATTAAGAGTGAAAGGCAGAAAACTGTCACTGTGCATGTTTTTGAACGTGTGCTCAAGACACTGCCGTGCAGGGTTCACTACACTCTTATCAAGTGGCCCGAGATCAATACACACATCTCTCCAACTGAAAGATCTATTATTCTCCAAGTCAAGGCCATTTAAAAAAGGAGAAAAAAAGAAAAACATTGCGTCAGTAATGGAAACAGGTGCGCTTGTGGAGCCGGGGTCCAGTAAGGCGGCATTTCGGCTGTCCGTGATCGATCACTGTGCTCCACTGTACAACACATCATAAATCAAACCTGCTCAGCACACAGCCATCTTGCCATCTCTTTCTCCATCTCTATCTCTATATTGCTCTCCCTCCGGCTTTGTATTCCCTGTGGATGTGGATGTATGAATGTCACAAGGGGGATCAGTACGGTGAGAATGAGTTACTTGCTAAATGAAGCGAAATATGAAATCCCTTGTGAAATGTGTGTGTGTGTGTGTGTGTGTGTGTGTGTGTGTGTGTGTGTGTGTGTGTGTGTGTGTGGGTGAGTGACTCTGAAGATGCCCTCAGGTTATTCAACCTTCCACAAAGTTTTTTCAAAAGGTCATAAAATTCCTGATTTTGTGAGTGGATGTCAGGCTTCCCAAGTCTGAAGTTATTATATATACTTGTGAGTAAAGCAGATCTTATTCTAATCATAATCTGGATAAAGAGATCATTTTCCCCTCTGTTATCTATTTGTGCCTCCGCTTCAGGCCGTACTATTATTCTGTCCACGCACCACATGGACGAGGCGGACATTTTGGGTGATCGCATTGCCATCATCTCGCATGGCAGAGTCTGCTGCTGTGGTTCCTCCCTCTTCCTGAAGAAGACCTATGGCAGTGGCTATTACCTCACCCTTGCACGGCCCAATCAGGAGATAATGACATCACAGCGCCACACTGGGGGCAAACAGGTATGACCGCAGGACTAATGTGCTTAGTATCCCGCTCCAATGTGTTTCTTTGACTTCATGTTTCTGTGACAAATGTAGGCGGTATTAAAAACACACAATGAGGGAGGAATGCAAGCAGCAGCTTTTGAGTTATGCATTAAATATCTATAATTGCATTAGTGCTATTGCATGGTTACTGGTGGTCACTGGCCATTTTAATATGAACACCTGTACCTCTGCTCGTTCATACCATTATCTAATCAGCCAATCACAGGGCAGCAGGGATGCATAAAATCATCCAGATTAAAAACCTTTAAATATTTAAAAACTTCAGTGGCTTGTCGCTGCCATATGGGCTGAGAAACTGCTGATCTCTTGGGATTCTTATGGACAACAGGCTTTAGAATTTAAACAGAGTGGAGCAAAAATATGAGAGCAGTAGTTCTGTGGGTGGAAATGCTTTGTTGATAAGCAAGGAATGGTAAGATAACTCGAATAACCAATCTTTACAATAGCATTGCAGGATGCACAACACATCGAATACGAGGCAGAAACTGAAAATAACATCATCCAGTTTCTTCAAATCTTTGTCATTCTTCCTCAAACGCATAGACGGTATATAAGCAAGGGAAATCCACATAAGCTTTTAAACTGTGTTTAGGTTCATACACCAACTTCGTACATAATACACAAGCTTTTTCTATACTATCCTCACTGCACATGACACTAGGACCAAAAAGTGTAGTACATCTGGCCTTGGCATAAATAAGATAAAAAGCAGATATAAGAAAATCATAACGGACATAGGATAACTCTTTCCAGTCTTTTTAGACTTACTGAATGAGACAACAAAAGTTAGTTAAAGAAAACTTTACCCTATAACATGTTTATATTGAAAATGTTATGTTTGATGCGGATCTAATGCTAAGGGTGGTGCTGTATTTTTCTTATTTCCCACGAGAATTCCGTGGATGTATGATGATCTGACATCACAGCAGGGCGTGGCTAGCGCACTCACAGTGGTGTTTAAAAGAAAAGAACAATTCCCAAGCATAAGAGATAATAGTCGAGTTTTGCTATTAGTTCCTGTAAACAAAACAGCAAGAGCTTCTTTTCTCACTTACCATTTTCCAGCAACATTCAAAGCTGTACTAATGAGAGCCATACTACAGGAGAAATCCAGTGTTGGAGTAGTGGACACGTTGATGCAAGTGTTGGACAGAAACTTTAACAAACTGATTTGTCTGAGCTGAACATACAGATCAGCAGGGGAGTCAGACTAAAGGACTAAAGCACTGTTGCATCACTCTCTTTATATATAGATGAAGCGAACGCTAAATCCCACTGGTGCCACTGCTAGCAGGTAGTCAAACGGCATTATAGGTAACTTGTGTATAAAACCGGTAACCAAAATGAAAATAGACCAGCATGTTGATGAAAAAAAGTTTCAACCAATTAAGTGAGAATTTCACTATAAAATACCTTTAGACGTTGGACTTTGGGGTTTTCTTGTAGTAGAGTGTTCATTATTTGCCAGCTTTTGTTGCATCTCTGAACTTGGAAAAGTTTCAAATGCATCAAAGTTTTATTCCGTGCGCAAAAAGTTTTCTCTATAATCACACAAAACAACATCCCGAGCCCAATAGTCCAATAGAACTAGACATGATTAATCATCAGAGGAAGCACAGTGATGTAGAGCTTCTTATTATCCCAGTGTAATTAAGCACCAGGAAAATAGATTCCTATTGGCATTTCGTTGCTCCTACATCATGACTAATGACCAACTTCCTTATTGATCACAAGATGGAGTTAAAGTCAATGATAAGAATAACGCAGAGAGCACTGACACCCAGGTGACCTTGTCCTCACAGAGAGAGACAGAGCGTGTGTATGTCTCCATGGTTCTAGATTGGGACGAACTCTTGTGTGTGTGTTTTGTGCAGCTCAATGATGCCTCCAGTTTAGATGAAGGAATCAGTTCAGGAAGCACCAGCACCATGGAGACAGCAGGTCAGAACACACACCTCTCACAAACACCCTCAGAAAAAAAAACTAAGAGGATGTACTAGCATGTGCTAACGCCCTCACAATCTCTGTGGTCAGACGTAGCAGATGTCACTTCTGTCATACGCTTGCACGTCCCGGAGGCGGAGTTCCTCGAGGTGATAGGTCAGGAGCTGGTGTATGTGCTGCCATATGTTGGCTCAAAAGATGGCAGCTTTGCTTCACTTTTCAAAGAGCTTGATCTGGAGAGAGAAAGGCTGGGGATCAGTAGCTACGGGATCTCAGACACCAACTTAGAGGAGGTACACACACACACAAATATCTTTATAAACCAGCTTCGTATGAATCCAGTATTCATAAGGCATTATAAATGAATGCATTGTTAACGTACAGTTTGACAAACCAAATGAACATTATAACACTTTATAAATAACAACACAGATGTTCTACCCAAACATTACAGCTGTATTTGTTCCAGTGTTTTAATGAGCAGATTATAATTTATTATGTACCCTGGCATTAGGAAGTAAGATACTTGTGCTGTTTAAACTGTTATATATCTAACAATACGTACCTGTGAGCATTTACAAACTTAATCAGGTTTTTTTGTACACTATAATGTATAACACATGAATAAATGCATTTATAATGCCTTATGAATACTGTCCAGAATATTATGTATATTCAGACACTCAGCCAGGCTTTCAAAGACCCCGCATGCACATATGAGCAGAAATATTGGAATTAACAAAACAGAATTAATGAACATGTACATTTCCTTATTTAATCACTTTTGTTCTAACACCAACATTGAATTTTGCATCCGTGCAAAATGAGGTTTCTGTTAATTTGTGTCACATTTTATGGAACAACGTTTTGATGTGTTTATGACTTTGTTGTTTAGATATTTCTGAAAGTGGCAGAAGAGACGGGGGTTGATGTGGAAACGAATGGTAATACATTATACTTAATCATTTTTGCTATGAATTTGGCTTTAAGTTCATAGAAACATTTTCAGCCAACATGTATTCACCAACGCAGTTGTTATGTAAGGTATAAACACTTGAAGGCGTGCTGTTGTACCACAGTGATTTGCCAATTATTACATTTTTTTTAAGTTGAGGAACTTATGCTTAAATAACAATAAACAGTCATTCCATCACCAAACTCTCCTTTTTCTCACATTTGAACTTAAAAATTGAAGATTAAAAAAAAAAAAATTCAGAAGTCACATATCACAAGCCCTCTGTCCTGAAAACTTTTCCTTGACACGATATTTACGAACTGTTACACTTTTCTTACACTAGAGAATTCTTTAATAAATGTTGAATAAATGTTTCTTTATCCTAAATAAATTTGTTTATTATTAGCCTCAAGGCTCAGGTATGCTCAACATTACATATGTATACGAATACAAACGGAGCCTTCTGTCCATGCTGTTCACTTATTTCATCCTTATTTGTGTACATTTTCTCCAGTGGATCTATACCATCCATAGCAAAGTAAAGGATGCATGTGTGGGCAGTGACGATTACATCGTCTGAAATCGACGTTTTTTTTTTTTTGTCTGTAGTGAGAGCATAAATATCCCTGTGAATTTGCTGTTACTATAGAAACAATAACAGTAATAATAAACCTGCCTTAAAGCCTCCAAAACCTTCCAGCCAATGAGATTTGAGAATTCGACAACGTTTGTGATACAACTTGAAATGAACCTTCTCCAACACATTCACATTTGAGCTGTGTTTAAATCCACTTTCAAAATATAATAAACGATTTCACTACTCTGGGTCAAAATATTTGCTTTTCCATAAATATATATTATGTCTGATATTATTTGTGGATTGTTAAATAGTTAAGCTATCAACGGGAATGTTTTTACTACAAACCTACATATAATAATGATTTATGGCCTGTAATCCTGGTAAGGATTAAAAACTGTGTTACGCTGTATATTAAACACATGCATTTATCTGTTTGTGTGTCCAGAGAAAGGAGAGATGCTTCAGAGAGACTGGAAGAGAAGCTCTAAAGAGTCCAGATCATGTAGCATGAGTTCAGCCATGGAGCACAGAGACTGTAGAGCTTCTAAACAAGGTATGTACACGTCTACACACACCTGTAATCTGAAACACATGTAACCGAGCACATAATAATCTCTCTCTCTCTCTGTTTGTGCGTTAGAAAAAAAAGGAAGGTTCTCAAATCGAATTGAAGGTACGAGTGTCAAGTTTGTTTTGAGAAACAAATGATAGCAATTAAACTTGATTCAAAAGGGTATCTCCAAAAATCATATCAATTTTTATGACTATGATGATTAAGATTAAATGTGATTAAACTAAGAGCACACCAACTCAACACCAATAAACACAAACAAACCCACTAAACAGGGGATGTGTCATGTGTTCTCCAGCAATCATACTGCTTCATAGTGATTATTGGTTCTTTTACCAGAAACCTGTAACACTGACTTGCATTAAAAAAAAAAAATGTTTGCCGGTTTGTTGCCATTAGGAAGTGAATTTTCTTGGAGTTACTGGAGTTTTATTGGGAATGTTGGTTGTTATTGGTTAAACATGGTGTATGTTGTTGCTTGGTGGAGAATATTGGTTTTTGAATGTGCATGTGGTTGGTTATTGGCGAATGTGGGTGCTTGATGGTGAATGATGCTGTTTGGTGGTGATTGTTGGCCATTGATGAGGAATGTTTACGTTTGAATGTTGATATTGTGGACTGATTTTGAAGGTTGATGTTTGTTGGTTGGTGATGGATGTTAGTGATACAGTGGTGTGGTGGTTAGCACTGTCGCCTCACAGCAAGAAGGTCCTGGGTTCGATCCCCGGGTCACCCAGGGTGCC
>JAQQZR010000013.1:6477072-6489707 GCA_030068235.1 Notoglanidium macrostoma | reverse complement strand
CGCCTCTCGCCCGAAGATGCTGGGATTGGCTCCAGCTTCCCCGCGACCCAGATGGATAAAGCGGTGTAGATAATGGACGAATGGATAGTGTTTATGTACACATACTGAGTCAGGCATCTGAAGTGGCTCATGCCATTTACTCAGGTACCTTACTCAATACTAATGCTTCTACCAACCACTCAGAATTAATGCTAGAGCAATCTCCTGAGCTTAAAACAAATTCCAACACAGTCAGAGCCAAATTTAAATACAGAGAACATCTCAATTTTGTACAGTATCTGGGGAGAGCTTTGTTTTGCACTCTTACCACTGTAAGCAAACTCTCCCTTGGTCTACTTAATAATACAGCACCTTCTGTCACAAGCTGCATATCAGCTTGCAGGCAGCTATCTCACTGGACCCCAAAATACTACGCAAAGGGGAGATAATAATCAGTGATGTGAGGAACAAAGTAATAAAATAGTAAAATATCCTGCTTTCCCTGCAGCCTTGTCAATAACCTACCTCAAACTATGTTTACAAGATGAATATTAAGGATGGCGACATTGCAGGTACTGTACATCACTGAGGATGGTGATGTTCCATATATCATGACTACTTTGAATGCTAGATACTACAATTTCTCATCAGAACTAAAAAAAACAAGAGAGAGAAATAGTTAAACTACTAGCAATTTCAGTTTGCAATCATGTACTAGTGTGAAAGCAGCGTTAGTATTCATTACTACTTAAGAATAAGTAACTATACATAGGCATTATACTGTATCTTGTGGCATGCAAGCCCTTGGGTATCTTGGGCCCTCTGTTATTTAATCTCTGTATGCTTCTATTAGCTATTATAATTTAGGAAAGTAACATTTGTTTTCATTAATATGCCAACACCCAAACCCATCTTTGCCTAATTGTAAAAGTTGAATTTTCCCTTAAAGGTGCAGTCATCCATTCTAATCCAATACACTTTTTGTCAGATTCAGTGAAGATCTCCTCACGGTCTCCCAGCTGTCCGTTCCTGTGTGTACATGCTGAGAATAAATCCAGTGCTCTGGCTCTGTAAACAGGGAAACAAAGAAAGTGGCTCTGACCGAACCACACAACACTGTTCCAGCCAATCAGAAGCAGGGGGTGTAATCCAGGTGTATTTTGGGTGTATGACTTCCCCTTTAAGAGTGCTTATAATAATTTCTTAAAGGAAATCACTTTTAAGTATTCCAAAAACCATAAGTGGTACTTGAGGCTTACCTTAAATGAAATGCATAAATATATTAGAATTTACACTAAGTAATCACTTAAACGCTGTTAAATGTTGTATAAAATGCCCATAGAGTCATTTCAATTACAATAAACTAAGGTGAAGAAAACTTTGAAATGCCTTTTGGAGGTGTTGGAATTAGAGGATTTTATTTAAGCAAGTTTGTACTATAAAGAAAATCCTTTAGACCATTTTCCATTTCTGGACCAAGATGAAAAGGTACTGAAAGTACAGATTTGATCATCATTCAATACATTAAATCATTGTTGAGTTGGAAGACTTGGACCATGCTACACAGCATAATCACACTGTCCCTTTGGTGTAAAAGCTCTTTCTAGCTTTTTGCGACTGGAAGTTTCTGTCCGATGTGGGAGATATTTTCATGGTCACAAATCCTATCTGTCTACCTGTGTAGCAAATGCTCTTTCTGGCAGTTATATAAAATCATTACATTTCCATCTCAGCAGGAATTTACACCAGCATAAAGATAAGGGATAACATGGATCTTAAATCCCTTCATTAACTGCTGCAGTGTTTAGATTTGATTTTAAGACTCTATTTTCATTCCTATATAAAGAATGCCTTGCCCTTCTATATATTAGTCAAATAACTGTTAGATTGTGTATCAGTAAGATCAGTAAGATCATCTATCAATCTTACATCAGTAAGATTATCTATCAATTTGCTCATTGTTTCAAGCCGAGTCATGTTTTCGTTGCCAACAAGTTGGCAATACTCATAGCTAAAATGACATTTAAAGCATATAAAGTTTAATATTGACTTGCATTTGTTCAGTTCCTTCAGTTCAGTCTGAACTGAAGTGTGACTCTGGTTTATGGTTCTGGTTTGATTTTCTTCTCTTAGTAAATACCCATGCACTCCCTCTGGAGCAACAGACTGGTTCACTCCGTCGGTAGACCCCGCCATCCTCGAGATCTTTAATAATGGAAACTGGAGCATGCAGAATCCATCTCCGGACTGCCAGTGCAGCACCCCCCAGCGCAACATCATGCTGCCAGACTGCCCTCCTGGTGCTGGAGGATTACCACCACCTCAGGTTAAATCAGGCAACTTCATATTTTAACAAAAAGAGGAATGAATTTTAACTCTCTGTAATAAAATTGTAACACCACTGAATTGAAATTGAGCTTTCGAATGTTGGTAGTTGATGGATGTCGGTGTACACTGGTGTTTCTTTGAGATGGTGTTAAGTTGTGACTAATTGCTGTAGGATGATCATTGTTGGTGTTTTGTGGTCATTTCATGGTGAAAGCTGGGTTACTTTCTTCTGAGCTTTAAAATGTCCTGTATATATTACTACATTTACAACAAAATACCATGACTATATTTATACCTCTGTGCTGTTGATTATTCAAATCTGATTGGCTTATTCTTTTTGTAGTAAGAACTAACACAGAGGCATGTATAGCAGATAATCTACATGATCAAATTTAAAAGCTGTGTTTCATCATTGATGTGATGAAGGTTTCTGTGAGATGTTTATTTAACATTTATGGAAAGCGTGTCCAATATCGGTGCGGTATAACAGTCAGGACGTTTTCCACCAGAGCAAAGTCTTCAAGACAGAGGGCTACTCAGAGGTTGTTATATATTTGTCTGATAACCTCCAAGAGATAGAAAAACAAAAGGCTGGTGAGGAGTGTTTATAGTCATTCTGTAAGTGATGTCCCTCAGACGTCCCGCAAGCCAAAATATAACTATAAGTGGACAAATATGGACAGGTCATTTCATAGATAGAAATGATGAACCAAGCACTTCAGGACAATCTGTTATGGGGGAAAAAAGCAACTTATTCCTATTCATTTCTACACAGTGATATCACTTATTTCATAGCTTATTTGATTCAGAAGCTGTCAAAACTTGTCAGGATCCCGGTCCCAATGCACACCTCTGCAGAGTTTAGTTTCAATCCACTTAATCTATTACTAATCTTACACAACTGCCCCAGATGAGCAAAATACTGGCTAAATGGATTAGTGGAGATTTAAAGAGTTGGCAAAACCTCCAGTACCGAGCATGCTGCATGGACAAACCTAAAGCCAAAGCTTTAATTTAGAATGCTGATGTAACATGCATTTATCCATCCATGCATTATCTATTCCGCTTATCCGTTAAGGGTCACAGACAGGGTGGAGCCAATCCCAGCCGACTTCAGGCAAGAGGCGAGGTACACCCTGGGCAAACTATCGCACTGTGCCACCGCTAAAGTAGCACATGATTTTTTTTACATTTAAATTATTAATATGTTTGGCTAAAACCTTCAAAGACTCCTGGGTCTTGCCGCTGTGTTATTTTATTCATTAATGCAACATCAGGAGGTCTTGACAGGAAATGTTTATACCATTTGCTTCAGTCACCTGAAAATATGTCACTTTACACCAGACAATTTGTTGTGCTTATAATCAATCTAAAACGAACACGGTAACATATCTGAGTGCTCACGATGAGTCAGAACCCTCTCTTTGAATTATGCCGATATCATCTCATGACAACTCGAACACAGAACATCAGACAGAATTTTCCACACGGTTCAAGTCAATGGCAGCTCGGCAGGATTCTGTCAAGATTTTTAAAAGGCACAGTGACGGATCAGTCAGCCTGAAGCGCGTGCTGAGAAGGCTGTAAACCTTTAGCTGCGTTAGAATTGCTATGCTAATGACATCTCATGTGTAAATGTAGTGAAGTTTCCTCTCTCACTCCAAACCAGTTTATTTTTGCTTTGTTGCTTTGGCGCAAGGGAGGAAGATGTACCACTGAGTGTGCGCACACACACACACACACACACACACACTGGGTTGACCCAGTTTGCAAGCCTAGTCTTAACTCGAGTCATTGCTCTATGACGAAAGAATCTCTTACCAAAACGGGAGTGAATTAAATGCTCAACGGTTAAGGTTCTGCAGTAGTGATTGAGTTATGAGTTCAAATCCCAGGACTGCCAGAGCACCACTGTTGGGTTTTTGAGCAAGACCCCTTAACCCTCAAATGCTTAAGTCTTCTCTTGTGTAAGTTGTTATTGGTTTCTGCCAGATAAAATAATTCTGCAATCCTCTATCACCATCTGGCCAGCACTGAATAAAGCCATCTTTCTTATGCCTCATGAGCATTACTGCAGATTTAATTAAGCCACACACACACACACACACACACACACCCACACACACACACACACACAAAGAAAAAAAACTGTTGATTGTGGTTTGATTGCTAGGCACATGCTCATGCTAATTCAAATGATCTTGTGCTCAATAAATAATGCCTTCTAGTTTGATCAGCTTTTGCTTACTTTGATTACAGTTAATTGTCTGAGAGTGTTAGGATTCCAATTATGCTGCTCGTTTAGAGGAGCCACTTGGGTCATTTTAAGATGTTAGGATTCACATAAAAGCTTTGGTTTTTTCAGCAAGGTGTGAATTTATTCTAGTGTAAGGAGGGTGAATAATGAATGAGGATACTCAGGTGCAGATAATTTAACACGCAAAATATTGCTTACCTGAAAAGAACGTGACTAGACTGTGACTAGAACGTGACTCATTTGGACAGCAGCATGAGGACAGGTGCCATTTAGGGTTTCGTATTTTGGACAGTTCCAAAAGAAGAGCTTTGTATCCTCCTCAAAGAATGCCATCTTCGGTATCCAGTTTGGTTACTGTGGTCAGGGTTACAGTGGGTCCCCAAGATGCACTCTGGAGGAGTCTCCAGTCCATCTAAGGGCACCATGCACACACAGTAATACACTCATTCACACCTAGGGATAATTTAAGGTCACCAATTCACAGTCGGTTACCTGAGCTGCCCCTTCAAAGAAAGGAATTATAGAATTCCGTTCATTGTACTAGATTTCCATAAACATTTGAAAAAAAATGATGTGACATTTATGCTAAACAAAGTGTGAGGAATATTGTGCTAACATATGGAACACCAAAGGGAGAGTTCACTTCTGTGATACGCAAGGCTGCAACCACAACAACTTTAAATGTCTGCATATATTTAAATGTGAATCATAATATTTCTGCATTGGCTATATTATGCCACTATTGAACCTTAGTGCCATTTGCTGGATGGCATTGTTGAGCGCAGACTTCCGCCAAGGCCAAACACTGCATCACAGTGTAGCTAAAATGAAACTAAATCTGTCGATCTGCCCTGTGACTCATATCTTCTCCAAAATTTATTAGGTTCTTCGCTTGTCCATGTTACACCCTTCCACCAAGTTTCATGAAAATCAGTTTGGTAGGTTTTGTGCAATCCTGCTTATAGGGTTGCGCAACAGACAGATATGCAAACAAACAGCACCCAAAACATAACCTCCTTGGCAGAGGTAGATATTTCAGTTAATTAAGGTAATATGAAAATTGTTTATCATCACATATCTAGATGTTTGATCCTAAGCTTTGTCATTCCATGTTCATGACATTTTTGAACTCCTAATAATATGCCAGATGGTGTACTGGTGACTCCAAAATGATTGACTGTCATTCTATCCAGGTTAAATTCCCACTTCACTCCCAGTGTTCATGGGATAGGCTCTGGATCCACCATGACCATAACCAGGATGAAGCATGTCCTGAAGATGAATGAATGTATGCATATAGCTAAATTAACGGTTCATAGGAATATGAGGTGGAAAGGAAGGCATACATGCTGATCAGGTTTGTTAATTAAATCCTAAAGTCCATGGCCATACTGCAATACTACTTTCCCTACCCTGGAAGATTAATCGTTGCATGCACGTACCTGTGTTTTCCATTAATCATCAATATGCAAATAAATATGATGTTGAATTAGCAAGCCTCCAACCATCACACACACACACACACAGTCCTGCATCACTGTCAGGCTAGATGAGTCTGTTGTAAGCCTCATCAAAACATACATCTCATCACAGACTTCATGCAGTCTAGATGGACTGACAGAGAATGAATAATGCACCATAATGAGTGAACTGAGAGCATATTGAAATACAGAGGCAATATTCATTTTCCACCATGTCTGTTCACAGAGAATCAGAACAAATTTTCCAATCTCACTCTATTAACATTGCTCCAGGGTGACAGTGTGTGCTCAAGTTTGCAGAGTGTGGCAGAACAGCAGCCCTGATGCATGTGAACACAAAGGGGCACGGATGCTCTTAATTATAACAACAGAGAACCAATCAACACCCCTTGCTCATATGCATATATGAATCTCATTAATCAACTCAAACGGACTACTGAGTCAACAAAGTAAAAGTTTTAAGCTGCTAACAGAGTGAATGTGTGTGTGTATATGCAGGGTAAAAAAGGTGATGAGCCTCTTACTGATCTGTTAATTGCCAATTATGACCCTCTCTCCATCACCCTCTGTGCAAATTAGCAATTAAATGATGAGACAATGTATGTGTCATCTCCTGGGTTTAACATCTCCGCTGAACTTTATCTGTCTGGGTTTGTGTTCCGTGTGTATTTGTCTTCAGGTGCAGAGCAGTGGGGGTGAGCTTCAGTGTATAATAAGCGTGTGATACTAAAAATTGTCAGTCTAGCTCATTTTCTGTCTCTGTCTCTCCCCATAGAAATCACAGAATACCACAGACACCCTGCAGGACCTCACAGGTCGAAACATGACTGACTTCTTGCTCAAGACATATGCAAAGTCTGGAAAAATACGGTATTAGTATATTATGACAATCCCAGCATCTACACTATAACAAACTTAAATCCTTGCAGGCCACATCAGCATCCTTATATCATCCCTGGTCCCCATTGCTAGATACCACATCTCAATAATCTTCTCTGCAGTCCCCACTCCATCTACATTTCCATCCCATCCATGAAGGCCCCATCTCCAAGCCCATTGCATTCAGGCAGGCCATATCTCTATCATTACCCCATCCCCACAGGCTCTATCTCTGTCCCTAACCTATATGGGGGCCTTTCCCAAATTGTTGCAAGAAATTTGGAAGCACAGAATTGTCTAGAATGTTTTGAATGCTGTAGGATTAGACTTAAGGTTTCCCTCCACTGGAACTTAGAGGCATAGCCTAAACCTATTTAAGCTTGACAGTGTCACTGTGGGCAAACAACCTCACTAAACACCTTTGGGATAAATTGGGATATACTGACTGTGCACCAGTTCTCCTTGCCTGACATCAGTGCCTAACCTCACCAATGTGAGGCCAATCATCTTGTGGCTGAATGAGCACAAATCAACATAGGTTGTTAAGACAGCAAAAGGAGGCATTAAACATGGAATGGGATATTTAACAAACACATGTCCATATATTTGGTCATAGAGTGTATCTCTGTCCTTAGCAGGCTCTGTCTTTGTCTCAATCTCATCATTGTAGGCTCCATCTCTGTCCCTGTTCCATCCCTGCAGGTCTCATCTCAGTCTTTACCCTATCACCATAAGTTCTAGCTCCATTGCTTCCCCATCCCTGTAGGTTCCTTCTCTGTCCATACCCCATCCCTGTAGGCTCCATCCTTTGTACCCTCTGAACCCCATTTCAATTCCTACCTTTTATCTGAAGACAACATTTCTGCCCAGTTTTTATCCCTACCCCATCCCCATAGGCCCCATCATGAACCTGACCTCTTTGTACACATCTTAAGAGGCAAAATCTCCATCTATATTACTTTTACATCCTATTACTGCAGGGCCTATCTCTGTCCTTGCCCCCTCCTTATGGTCCACATCTTGATCCCCATCCCATCATCTGAAGAACCCAATTCTGTCCAGTCTCTATCATGTCTGCAAAGGCCATTTCTCAGTCCCTACCTCTTAAAGGGACTATCTGCATCTATTCCCCATCCCATTACAGCAAGGACCAAAAATCCCAATCCCAAGTTCCACCACATTGCTGCTTGTGTCATCTCTGGGAAGTGTCTTATACACTGTTGCAACTTATTGTCCAAAACTACAAAGCCAAATATAAATAGGGACAAAATGATGCTTAATAGTCCATACTAGGAAGTTACAGAGAATAGCTAACAGATCACATCTGCATTTAGGTTTTTACACAATAGAGCTACTTGAGGGAAGATAGATTGGTAGGTCAACCAATTGGTGGAATCATGGACTAGAACAGAACCCTGTCCTACCTTGCCTATCTTTCACTATTTAGTTTGGGTTCTGTTTAAATAAATAAATTTTAGAAGTAAAAATGATACAGTGCATCATACTAGATGCCAAATAAGAATGATCCTTGGTCAGTTCAGTCCATTAAACCTCTTTTCAGGTATGGAGGGATCTCAGTTGGAGCTATAAACTCTCAGGTCAAACTGAATGAATCTGAGATCACAGCACTTCTTTCAGTCCTCAAGACGTTCTTCAACTCATCACAGGTAAGGTATCAGACCCAAACATCACACAAACCCAGGACTCTTCTCTAATCTCTGGAGGAAATGTTGGTATCTGATGTTGATATCATTAAAAGTGAAAATGTGGGATTGTTGTATGATTAATTGTTGCATTACTAACTTGTTGGAAGCAAGTAAGATCTTGGGAAGATCTATCCATATCATCCACCTGTATGGTCAAAAAATTAATATCCAGGCTATGTATCTTCCTCCCTTCCTTCCTTCCTTCCTTCCTTCCACAGAGCATTTTATAGAAGCAAAATGCAGAGCAATATCTCAGTACTTCTCCCAAAAGCACTTTCTGCTTTCTTTATAAACTGCGATCATCGCGTGGCATAAATTAGAGATAAATGCGTTTTGACACTAATCGAATCTCCAGTTTGAGACAGCCAGTGTGTCTTGAGGTTCTTCAGCCAGAGGTCACTGAATATGTTTATGAGTTATGTATTATTCATAAGCGTGTAAAAGTAAGAGCATCTAGATCTGACTGATTTGTGATGTCCAGTCACATTCTGCACCAGCTCATGTTCATGCACCTCACCCAGCTCCCACTGTTCCTAGCATTAGCATTTAAATCACATGTAGCTCTTTCTGTGTGTGTGTGTGTGTGTGTGTGTGTGTGTGTGTGTGTGTTCAGAGAACTGATGATATTAACCTCTCCCGGTGTCTGTCTCTGTCCCCTTTCTCTCTCTTTCTAGAACAACATAACTGAGAAGTTCTTCCAGGACTTGGAGATGTTACTGGTGGATTTGGGAACGAAGGACAATGTAAAAGTAAGGCACATCTCCTCCTGTTTTAGCTATGTGTGGGTTGTGAGTTAAACACTGAGTAGGTCTTTACTGCTTTAGCCTTCTCAGTGTCTATAGCCTAACTGCAAAATGTGTCACTTTCCTTTTTGGAGATTATAATATGTTCTGAAGATCACCGAAGAGGGTTGGAATCCAACGCATGCACACACAAACACGTGCACACACACATGCTCACCGTGGGTGTGTGATGTAGCATTAGAGCATAGTGGGAGGTCGTGCTGAGCAGACAGAGCAGCACTAATTAGAGCTGTAATGCCAGTGGGGGCTGTGTTCTTCTCTCCCTCCATTGTCTGGTCAATTAGATACTTGTTTCTTTTTCGCCTCTCTCACACTGACTGCAGATAATGAGAGAAACACTGAGAGCATTATGGGCAATTTAGTCTTAATGATGAGTAAAGAAGCACGGAATATTAATTGCTATTGATTGTCTTCCTCTTTTCACCATGTGTTTGTGTGTTGGTGTGTGTTAGGTGTGGTTCTATAACCAGGGATGGCATGCAATAGTATCGTTCCTGAATGTGGCTACTAATGCCATCCTCAGAGGGAATATTCCAGCCGGAGTGCAGCCCAAACTGTATGGCATCTCAACCTTTAACCATCCGCTCAACCTCACCAAACAGCAGCTCACCACCACGTTGTGAGTATTCAGCCAATCAGGACCTTTGATATATTGTTTAACTGTAATCGCTGTTTGTTAATGTTCAGGCAATCAGCGGCTCTCTAATTTCTTTTACTGAGTGTTCAACCAATCAGAAGCTCACATATAGTTCTATGTGACTAATCAGGATCTCTGATTTATGACTGTTCATCCAATCAGAAGCCACGTTGTGGAGGTTCAGCCAATCAAGGGCTCCTGTACGTTTTTTTGTTATTGTCTAGCCAATCAGGATTTACCGTAAATGATTTTTTTGTAGTCTTGCTGGCTCTGTGATATGACCTTATGTGTTTGCACAGCCAATCAGACCTCCTGAATGCCATTGTATCTGACTTGAGCCAATCATATACTGTACGTTTATGTTTAAATCAGAGCTTTTAAATATTGCTCTGGGAGTACTTAGCCAATCAAAAGCGCTCATATGTCATTCTGAAGTTTATCCAATAAGCACCAAATTAGCAGGTTGTATATCAATCTGTGGGCCTCTTCTTTAGAAAGTGTTTACACTATCCTGACCTCTCATGCACCGCAATGTGAATATTTATCAAATCAGGAGCTGTGTGTGAGTGTTCAGCCAAACAGCAGATCTTCTATGATTTATTTATGTATCTTCAGCCCAACAGCTGCTTTAGCTTATATGTTGCATGATGAGCATTCAAACAGTGCTCAGTAACTTCTTGTTCCTTGCTTTCACACATGACATTTAGTGTGAAAGTGTGTGTTCCGTACTGGTTATTAGTTCATTAATGGCTCTTGTTCTTTGCCCGATGTTCAAGGTTACCTCACTGGTGCCTAAATAAAGACATCTGGCTGTAGAGCATATTAGTATATCATAGCATAACACAGTCTTGTGGCCTGATTGCGTCTAGCTTTTTATGATAAATGCAGTTCCACATTAGAACAGGGAGCTTATTTAATATAGTTATACCCCTCTAGGTGATGTCCGTGCGGATGTGTGTGTGTGTGTGTGTGTGTGTGTGCGCGTGTGCGTGTGCATGCTTTCACGCTTAATTGCACCCACCTTGCGAGGGTGTGTTGATGCCGCTGAGTTGTGAATGAAGATGGATCATTAGGAATCAGGGGTCAGTGTCGGAGACAAAGACGGAGTACTAAAGCATTACACCCCCACAGGGCATGCACACACACACACACACACACACACACACACACACACACACACACACACGATTCTCTGGTTAAAGGTAACCGACCGCATCCAATCCTATCCTTTTACCTAATGAGAATTTGGGTAACACTCCCGCCACGTATCTACTAATGATGAATAAAAAAGCACGGAACCACTGACCTCCTTCATCTATGTGTGGAGGTGTGCATTTATCTCTTTACTGGACCAAATACATGACAGTTTGGACCTCATAAGGAAATGTTTCTTGTCCTCACATGCAGCTCTTAATGAGCTTTAGATGCAGGGTCAAATAGAAATAATCCCACAAGTACAGTAATACAAGTGGGCTTGTGTGTAAGTATGGTAGAGGAAAGGCAAGAAGTGAGTCAGTAAGCAAGATCTATCAAAGTTCCAGCAGTGGGAGGTCGTAACAGACGGAGTGTGAAAACAGAGGAAGTCAGGCCGCATCCTCCTACAGCTCATTTCCTCTGAAGCTGAGAGATGTTTCCATATTCATGAAAGTCTCATGGGAGGAAAAAAAGGTTCAAAAACTGCATTCATATTGATTGAGAATTGCACATATAACACAAAAGGAGCGTACTAACGGAGTTAGGTGTTAATTCAATAATGGTATTTCAGTTCCGCTGTATTTCACTTTTAACACTTGTCATGAAGAAACCTGGATATACTGCTGATTTAGATCAAGAAAGCCAGATGTGCCAGTGGTAAGAAGGAAACTTTCAGAGAAACCAGACTCAAATCCTCTTATAGTTGACACCAGATCATGCAAGTATGAAAAAAAATGACTCTTCTATGTCTGCATACTGTAAAGTGGTTTTTAGTGTTAGCCTTGGCAACGAACATCCATGAATTTGTGGGCGGAGCTTCTGAATGAGCTCTGAACCTATTTGACCTATTTGATTTTCTTTTCTTTAAAAACTAAGCTTCAAAACATTATGCAGCAACACATTACTTGACTTGGTTATACCATGACAAAACTTGGACAAAACTGCAGCTTTCACACAAAAAGTATAAAGAAAAAATATAATAAAATCAAACCTACAAAATATCATCAAGTATCATCCGGGTCCAAAAAAGACCTTTCCAAGTCCAATTCCAATCTTTTCCATTTTTTGTATAAGAACTGGATTAAATTTTTTCCCTCTGGTATTTGAGCCACAGGTTTTTGCTGGTACTGGCTCAATACCTGCTCTGGGTTTTGGATCAGTTCCATCTGTAGTACTGATACATAAAACATGCAACATCTGTATAATATACTTGCAGTACATTTGCAAAAATTCAATATACATTTTCAGCTAATTAGTATGCACTTCTGCAAGCATCATATCTAGACATGTGATTCCTTTTGTTTGTGTGTGTGTGTGTGTGTGTGTGTGTGTGTGTGTGTGTGTGTGTGTGTGTGTGTGTGTGTGTGTGTG
>JAQQZR010000013.1:6457427-6467521 GCA_030068235.1 Notoglanidium macrostoma | reverse complement strand
GTGTGTGTGTGTGTGTGTGTGTGTGTGTGTGTGTGTGTGTGTGTGTGTGTGTGTGTGTGTGTGTGTGTATATACACATTGTGAGAAAAAAACGTTTTTTCCCCCTTACAGGAATGAAGGGATGAACACATGACTGATATCTCTCATATATATATTTCTTCTATTCTCATATCCCCTATCATTTGCTTTACTGTATGTATTTGCATAAATACCAACACTCAATGATACCAGTAATACTATTGGTGTTTGTGTGATACCATCCCAACCTGACAACATGTGACATGTTCACAGTGTACCATGCTAATGGTAAACAAACAGCGAGAGGTGACAAAGGTCTGGATGTAATTCACAATTATTAATGTCAATCAAAGCAGACTACAAACTGCACTATGTAAAAATATCCATGTTTGTGAAGTACAAGTGACCTGATAAAACAGGCTGCAGCAGCTAATGCTCAAGGAAATGCTTGCTTGGTGAGACAAAATGTCTACAGACAGGACTAGATGAGGGAAAATAACACCTCTTACTCAGTATATGCTTCTTCAACAACTACTTTCGAATTGAAACAAAACCTGCTGTGCACTCAAGATAAGGTAGCTAATGTAGCTAGCTAATGCACTTAATTTAAAATCAACTAGCTAACATAGCATATCGGTTGTGACAAGTGCCAAAAAACCTGCTATCGATTCATCCCTTTTGCCTGGCTCACTCTGTCTTGTTCACTCCAATCTCTTCTCTCTCTTTCTCTCTCTGTATCTCTCTCTTTCCCCTGCCTTTTGTAATTAATGATTCAGGAGGCGTGGGTGTGCTTAATGAGTGAAGAAGTGATTAGGTCTCTCTTTCCCTTTCTCACTTGTGTTTCTCCTTCATTGAGAGCGTGCTGTGTTGTGCAGCATCACACTGGGACAAAAGCTACATCCCTCCATTACTGTCCCTTCGTGCCTCCACTCCCTGTCTGTCTTGCCCCCTCTTTCTCACCTGGTGTGTGTGTTACCAGAGCAGCCTCAGCTTGACAGCATTTGGGTGTTTGTTGGTGTATTAAAGGGGCTAACGTGGCTCTGATTGGGTTATGGGTGAAAACACGTCGGAGGAGGTAGAGGAGGAAGCGGGGATGAATTTGTTGCATGATATTTCTCATTACCCTTGCTGTCGAAGGCGGTCGGAGTGGTTTGGGGATTTTTTTGGTGTGTTTGGTCATGAGTAATAATGTGTGTCTGACAACAGAGGCTGCTGGAACATTCTATCACCTTACCACCTAGCAGCGACACGCTCCCTCCTCCCCTTATTACATCACCTTATCTCTCTCGGCCCATTGCTCCATCGCTTCCTTTCCTTTTGCTGCCACCTCCAGGACAACAGCTGTTTTGAGTTACTAAGACTATGGAATCTGCACTGGCAAAACATAAATAGGTGTATAGTACACATGCACTACCATGAAGTGGACAATATGCATAATGTAAGATTAATAACAAGTATATTTAAAAAACATGTTGCTATTTCACAAAGGAAGCACATACAGCATATGACATACTGTATAATCATTAATATGGTTTTCTGTCAGGAGACATTAAAGCATTAACAAGGACATTAAAATTTATTCCAGGAGTCTCCAGCACTTTGTAGCAATCAGTATGTTTTCCATCATGGGACAATCTTCATGACAGAGGTCAATACACTAAGGTTTCTCAGTAACAGACAAGCTGTGTTTTTAATAAATGTAATAAATTGATCAATGCAAAACATAATCCTCAACAAAACAGGTAGAATCAATCACCAAACATACTAATAAAAATAGAACAATTACATGTAATTGTACAAATCCATATAACAATGGATATACAAAACAATATAATCACTTCTTCATTAAGTCTCGGGAAGGATGTGACATTCAAGATACTAATAAAGAACGTCTCCCTTTGAAGTGAGACCCGAGTCAGTCTCCTCCCCTTGTGGTCTTAGGGTTCACCTCTGTCACCATCACTTTCAAAGACGAGGGGGTAGAATGTCCTGCTGGTAATGGGCAGCCGTGGGGTAGGTCGGGTTCCTAGTAACTATGGCATTTTTATGTTCTGCCACTCTATCCTTGAGTCCCTCTCTGATATGGAAACCCGGGTTCTGGTTTTCTCTGCTTTCAGGAGCCTCATAAATGATTATAAACTATTGTACATTACTATTACACTGAAACTATGCTGCCCGACAATGGACTGGTGCCCTAGCTATGGTGTATTCTGGACTTGCACCCAATGTTCCCAGGGTTCGGATCTAGATCAACCATATCACTGACCACGATAAACCAGATACCAATGAGAAATTACATTGTAATGGATAGTATAGTGAGGACCCTACTGTATGTCTGGATCCACTGTTTAGTTTATAGGATTAAGTTGGAACTAAGCAGTCCCTTAAAGAAATCTGAAAAGAGAATTGAGGGCATTGTTAGAAATGGACTATTTGGTACAAGACAGTATTGTAGCTTATTTTCAAATATCAGGAGGAACGTCTGAGAACTAACAAGAACGTTTATTGGTAAATTGAAGTTACCAGGAAGCTGCTATCGCTAATGCCAAGAAAGCAGCACCTTCAGAAGTCTTAAAAAAGTTAAGTTGACCCAGAAATGATCAGAAAGTGGAATAATTGGTTTGAGAAAGTGCCCCATATTTTGGTGTTTTTGTGCAAGTACTTTAATATATTTAAGGCACAATCTGTTAAAGTGGAGCCTCCAAGTACTCACCCAGGCATCATTACTTATAAGTAAGGTTTAAAAATTCTCAAATTTTTGCCTTATAAATTTCTTCATTGATGCTACATTCATTAAATTAGTCATCAGGGAAGCCAAACTGCCAGATAATATCTCAAGAGTTTGTACTGTACTTCAAAGACCAGGGCAAAAGTATTCCTGGCTTGTTCCTGGAGTGAAAGCGATGTCCATGGTACCATTCTTTTGGCAGGTCTGACAGCAGGATGTGTGGGAAGACATCATGGAGGTTTTCAGGGGAATATCATTTTAAATAAGCATTAAAGGAGTTGAAATCCCAAGTAATCCTCAGTAAATATTTATAAAGTATAATTATATTGGTATGAGATGTGCTCTTTGCTCCATATCTCCAAGATGAAGGAATTGAGTTCTCTAGGGGGTTTATTGTTTCTTGAGATGTGCAGTCTAGACTTAAAATGAATAGGAGGTTTGGGCCCTGGGTGGCATACAGGGCCTTGAGATGCCTTAGGATCTGAATGATTTGCAATTTTCACTTCACCTCCAGGCTGTTTGGTTTGTGATTAGACTTAATCTGCATCTACTGAGGGAAAGAGAAAAAGCAAAGTGCAACTTTTTGGGCCAAGGAGAGTTTTCATAACACCTGGCCTTGCAAATATATCTGTTTTTCTGCACAAAATTGTATTTCCTGTTTGGGCCATTACTTATTCATTCCTTTCCGCCTGTTCAGTCCTGCACACACACACCCCCGTTTTGTGTTTGAAAAAGACTCGTGAGTCATCTTAATCAATCACTCTATAAACATAAACATTTTTATGGCTCCGCCTCCATCAGCCTCTAAGTAAACACAAATACAGAGGCGTCCAATAAAAACTCCCCATAAGCCTGTCCTTCACCAATCAAATCTCTCTTTTACCACCCTCTTGTCACTCGTCACAGACATTAGAGCATCTCGATGTCTGTCCTCTCAGCCTTTTTTTTTCAGGACATAAAGCTACAAAGCACCTTAATGCAGTGCACTAATGCTGAGTACACAGGAAGTGTTTTATAAGATCGTCTAAAGTTTGGTCCTGCCTACAGACAGTCACTTTGGGAAAGGCAATAAATCAGAACTGAACTTGATATGAGGAAAGGCACACATAACAGTACCCACATCTTTGTGCCTGTAAAATGCACATGCTCTGTGATTGGCCTGCCAAATTATAGTCTTTTGCCTTGATCTACAGCATAAGCTCTGAACTGTCTTGCTGGAGTGTGTAGCATGTGACCTTCACTGTGCTGCAAACCTGTACAAACCACACTGTTTGTTTTTAAGACTGTGAGAGTAAACTGACACTTTTTAATGGGTTGAAACAGCATAAGTGAAGCCTAATACCATTTCTTAGTTTATTAAATAAATCAGGTTTTCCTAAATATTCTTAGATTTAATCCAGCTCAAAAATGTCCTAATGGTGCATCAAGTGTTTAAAATTCATGGAGTGTTTCTGACTGAGTTCACTTTCTTTTTCTGATACAGTGGAGTCCGTACCTTTATTATAAGTATTACGGCCATTTTTTCTTAAGGCCAATTAAAAAAAACATCTATAAGAAGGACCTAATCTCTATCTCACCTACAATGAGGTGTTTGTCAGCCCCAGTAAAAGGAATTGAACCAGCATTCATGTCTCTTTCAATGGAACCGACAGAAACAAACACAAGCTGAACTTTTACTGAGATTGGAAGCAATATCTTTCCTCCCATTACTACCAGTGATGAAAGCATCCCAAAACTCTAATTAAAACCTCCTTGATTCCACAAAAATCCTTCATCCTGTGACCCTGAAATCAATCAGCTGCCATTGTTTAGGACGTACCAATTCCTAAAACGCCCTTGCAGGAATCAAATCAAAGGAGCAGAAGATTGAAGGCTTCTAGATCAAGGATTCATCAGGGCTTCTTAATTAGAAGTCTTTTCTTTTGTGAGACATACGCCTACACTATAAATGCTATGAAAAAAAATTAATAAACTACAAATATAAAATTCATTATCATAATTTAATAAGCAAAGGGATTAGATGGTAGTCAATAAAAATGCCATATAAGATTTCAAGTGAATTGAATCTTGATTAGGCTGAAATATATAATGTATACATGCGATAATGTTTTAAATAAGCTTACTTTCACATGTGATCATACGTATGCTTGCTCTCGAGTCCTCCTGTCCACACTTTTCTCATCTCCTTCAAGGAGGAGATAATAATGTGAGAAGGAGAAGCCAGGAAACGAAACAAAATGGTGCAATTAAAAAACAAGAAGCACCCATGGTTGCTATGCCTGTTTAGTCCTGTGAAGGAGGCATGGCCTCGATACCGGTCAACCTTAGTGGCCTTGTAATCAGCAATACTATTCGAGGATGCATGGCCAAGTACCTGTCGGTCCTAACGACAAAGACGCAGCCTGTGAGCCTGCCTGGTCTAGAGAAAGAGGCGTGGCTTGTGTTCCTGTTCCACAATAAAATGGGCGTGGCTACTGTTATTATAGATGAGGATATAAGTAAAATTGAATTACAGCCTGAAACCTCACGCTGCCCTTGAAATAAATACAGTAGCCAACACACACACACACACACACACACACACACACACACACACACACACGTTCGCACTGAACGGTGTGTAATAAGTCCTGCTTCCCTGTGCATGAACTACGAATTGTTCCTAACACATATCACGATGAGTAAATAAAACATTAGGGGATTAATTAAGCAGAAAACAGCAGGTTGTGAGAGCTCTAATGACAAACTAACAAGAGGAGCACTGTTCCACAAACACAGAAAAACACACTCACACACACACATGCACACACAGCAGGATCTATTGATAAATGCAGTCAGACATTAACTGGGAGCTCAGTATTTAAGCATGTGTGGATCCAGGGAGATGAGAACTGAGAAAAAAAGGGTGTGTATTTTGCATAGAAAATTATAAGCCCATGGAGAGATGGATAATATTAACCATATGCTTCTCGTAGCGTCTTCACATCAGCCACAGCGTGTGTTTGCACACAGATGTTTGCCATAACTTGGCTCAGTTGCTCTGATGTGTGATTATAATTATTGTGTGTGTGTGTGTGTGTGTGTGTGTGTGTGTGTGTTTGGATGAGTTAGTAGGTTTTAGATAAACACAACTTGTAGAAATTGGGTTTTTCGTTAGCTGGTATCCTTTGACCTTATAAAGCACACTGTTGGATTCTCCAATCTGATTGGTCAGGAGGTATGTGCACTCAGTAGCCATGAAGCACTACTTTACACTGCATAGCTGAGTGTGTGTGTGTGTATGTGTGTGTGCGCCAATAATTGTAGATCAGCATTGTTTGATTGGTTTCTCAAACTCAAAGTAAGATCAGAACTGGTGTTCTGAAATGAAGGAATCACATTTTAAGCCCTGTAGTTCCATTTAGTGGTCATTTACAGATGAAGTTTTGCTGTAGAACACTTAATATTGTCTGCTTGAGTGCCATAATTTCCCCCCAAAGTGAACCAGGAGTGAGGAACCTTAATATCTATATAACCTATATATTACCTATATAAGCCATAATATGATATTTCATTTAAGCAATATACTGTATCGCTTGGGTACTAGTTTATATTAATGAATGACAGGAATATTTTAACTACGATGGTGTGCATGAGGGTATGTATTTGTCTCTTTAATAACAACACATGACAGTTTTGAACTATTGGAGACATTTAAGTGCTTTTCATTTAAGATTTCCAAATGGATTTCTTTTGAGTATTGAGGTTGACGTTTAGCCAGAGTAATACACAATTCAATGGAAATAGTCAAAAAAGAAATAGTAATAGAGTACTTGTGTGTGTTTGCAGGTTTGGAGACGGTTACACAGTGATCGTGCGTGTCAGTGGTGGTCCAGCTGATCTGAGCACTGTTGAGGACTTTGTGACTCAGACATTCCCCGGCAGCATGCTGAAAGAGAAACACCACAACACACTGCAGTACCAGATGCCCCACGAAGAGGGCGCTCTCTCACATATCTTCAGCCAATTCAGCAGAAACCAGCACGCACTGGGAGTAGAGGATTACTCAGTCTCTCAGACCACGCTGGATCAGGTAACACACATTTACTGAGAATGACAATTCATAATTGTGGTTTGGTTCTTATACCAAAGTAGTGAGCATATGCGAGAAGGATCTATGTGCAGTCTTGCGGCCAACAAGACACATCCACTATACAACATGAAACACCCCCTGAGATAAAGCATGTTAACAGCTGGACGTACATCCAGAAGTTCCTAACCCTAACGCTAACCCCAAACCCTAACCCTAACCTTAACCCAAGGTTTAAAAAGGCTGGTGTGGTATGCAAGATGGTGGCTCCGTGAATTGGGCATGTCCTGTAGTAGGCGTGTTGTGCAAGTGTAAGTACTCTGCATCCGCAATGAGATCTACTTGGCATATTAACTTGGAAGATGAACTGAAAACCGTAGAGTTGTTTTAAGATGAATCAAGGGGAGCAAAAGATAAGTAAACTCTCCAGTCTTTGCATTGTTACTTGTCAAGAATGAGTGGTTGCATGAATGTAGGCTCAAGGACACAGCAAGGTCAACTATCTCAGTCAACTATAAACAGTTTTTCCTTCGTTAACTTAATTCTTGTTTGTCACAAGTACAGGAAATCAAGTTGCAGTTTTGGCTAGAAAAGGTTTTTGCCATCAGTCTTATCCATGTATCCATCCATGCTTCTGTATAAAGATTCTCGCTAGCATGATCTCTCATGAATGAGTGATTGAATGTTTTTAGGAATAAGGAATTCTCTGTAACCAGCAGATTGATTTGAACCAACTGATTAGATTTTGGATTTGACCCGAACAGGTTCAAGGTCAGAACAAGGATAAGAGTTGGAAATGGTGAAACAGTTTTGCTTCAATAGCTTCCTTCATGTGTGACATTTTAAGGGTGTTTCTGCCATAGTAATTAATAACATTAAGGGCTAGATGTGTCGGTGGCAGTAGCGTACCTGCAGATGCAGTTGGCATTGAGTGCCATTTGTTTCAAATAATTGTGCATATTGAATGTCACAGTTTGTCTTTTAACTGATTATCAGATAACAGATAAATGTAAAGATAAATATAAATATCAGATAAACACTTGGTTTATCTGTGAGGCAGACTAGAAACAGTGTAGTGTAGGGTACTGATGTTTCAACAATGAATTCATGTGTGTGTGGGGGGGCTTGGTCAGTTTTCCTCTCATCTGAAGAGAAAAAAGAGAAAAAGGGAAAGTGCACACACACCATCAGTGCTATCTTTCATTGATTTTCAAGATTTACAGGACCAAAATTATGGTGACAAATTTACAAAAGAAAAAAGCCTGTGTGTGATTGCAGAGAGGTTAATTGTCTGTTCTGCCTCAGTGCTCACCCAAAAGACAGCAAAATCCACACACATTAATCTGAATGTCCTAGAGACATGCCTCTCTCGCTCTCACCCACACAAAATGAGCGATGCAAATCTGAATGCTTTTTTTTATATATATTTCTCAGGTGTTTGTGAATTTTGCACGGCAGCAGCACGATGCTGACGACGGTGTGTACAACAATCCTGTGGATCTGAGTGACGAAATACCAATGCAGGACCGCACACACACACACACACACACACACACACACACACCCTGAATAACAAATGAGTACTGAATAGATTGTCAGACCTCATGATAAGATGCACAGCGAATAAGCCAACACTCTAATTATTCTTCAGAGGAGCTCTCAGGAATTTTGATAGATTGTACATTTTTATTGTTTCAAATCGTTTTATTCCTGTGTTTCAGTTATTTTATTTCTAAAGTGCACAAATGAGTAGAAAGCAACTGTTCTGAGAAGCCAGGACAGACCAACATGAAATATGCTGAACAGAAACATGCCAAAACACTCCTGAATGACAATGTTTTTTTGTTTTTTTTTTGTTATTTGTCTTACGTGACCAATCTAGAGTAAGTTGCTTTTGATATCTTTGTTGTGAAGTCACACAGGATGAAAGGATTGCAAAAATGCATCATCATCATCATCATCTATCTTCATGGACTATAATCAGAATCAGCATCAAGATCACCGTCATCACTTTTCACCACTTCAAATGACATTATGCACTTTTTACAATAGACTAATGTGCAATATTTCCAAATCTTTCAGTTATGCACATCACTCCCAGATCCATAGTTTTCAGCGAAAGTAATTTTTGAAATTTATTTTTTAAGAACCTGTTAACTTACCACTGCTCTACTGGCACTCCTTTTGGTAGCATTTTATACAAAGTCTGTAATCATAAATCTTTATAACAATTTAATGTGAATATTAAAAAACTTTAATAAACTTTAATGATAACCAAGATAAAGCATTGTGTTTCACGCTGAACATGAAACCTACATAATTATAATTCCAATAGAAACAATTGCAGTAACCATGGAAACAGATCTGAACAGTCACCTCCAAGTTAACCATGGTCTTGGTTAGAAGGCAAACCAAATTATAGATTGGCCTTTCTAAACTAATTGTGAGTGAAGAACATCGAAATTATCGAAATAATGTAATACAAATAAGATGTTCGACATGTAGAGGATGTAAACCCTCTCAAACATTGGAGAAAGTAGAGAATTCATTAGAATGTGCGAAGGCTGACTGTTTGAAATGATTTATTGGCTCATTATGGCACAGAGCTGCTGAGTTGTTCTGATTGGTCAGAAAGTGTTGATTTCTGTAACACCATCTCTGACAGTAGTTTCCATTGCAAGGCAAATCACAGGATTATATTGATGTGTGTGTTCTAATGTTATTGCTTCTGTAGAAATATTTATTTTACATTTATGGAGGATTCTCCAGTGCTATAAAAGTTAGCTATAAAAAAAAGCTATAAAAACATAAAAATTGTGCATTTGATTTTATTTCTTAATAATATTTTTTAAAATACTCACAATAATAATAATAATAATAATAATAATAATAATAATAATAATCCTTTACAATACAGTTAGATATTTTTCAGTCTGAAGTCAAACACAAAGAAAAAAGAAATAAATGGGATTTAAAAATAGTAAAATAGGCAAATCATAGCACAATATTAACTTAAAGACATCAAGATATTAACTTCAAGTAAAAAGAGAGCTTGATGAGATTTATAGCTGCTATAACATAAGTGATTAAAAACTAACATATATTGAAATTGATCAACATTAAATGTAACTATAAAAGGTTAAAACATGGTAAACAGTATTTGAATAAATAAATTAAAAACTCAATTCAATTCAATTTTATTCGTATAGTGCTTTTAACAACAGACATTGTCACAAAGCAGCTTCACAAAAGTATATAAATTCTGAATATAAACTTATGA
>JAQQZR010000013.1:6430302-6450937 GCA_030068235.1 Notoglanidium macrostoma | reverse complement strand
GTGTGTGTGTGTGTGTGTGTGTGTGTGTGTGTGTGTGTGTGTGTGTGTGTGTGTGTGTGTGTGTGTGTGTCTTCCTGCGTCACACCATGTGAATGGCAGAACAGGCACATTACTGCAATGGAAAGTTAAACGCACTAATAGCTCTTCACCTTACTGTGTGTGTGTGTGTGTGTGTGTGTGTGTGTGTGTGTGTGTGTGTGTGTCTTCTCACAAAATGATGTCTGTGTGAATAATTGAACATTTCAGTCGCTTTTCCCATCGCACTGAAATGAGTTCATTCAAATGCATGTCTCTCCTTCCATCATTTATTTTATTTTATTTCCTCTCTCCTTCCATCTCTTTCCCGTCCTTCAGTTTGTTCTCTGCCTGTCTGCCCCTCTCCTTCTTTCTTACTACCCTTTCTTTCATCCCGTTCTCTTCTCTCATTATCCTCATCCTCTCTCACACTCTGTTCCTCACTCTCACTTTGTATTCTGCTCTGTTTTCTTCCCTTTCCCTTCTATTTATCTTCCATGCCCTCCTTCCACCTCTGTGTCCCTTCATTTCTTCCCTCATCTTCCTTTTCCTTCTTTCTGCTTTTTTTCCCTCCTTGCTCTGCCTCTCCATCTTTCTCTCCCTTTGTTGTCACCTCTTCCCTTCTCTCCTCATCTTTCCTTCTATCTATCCTTCCTTTCTTCTTATTTAGCTCTCACTTTCTTCTTGCTTCCTTTTTTCATTTTTGTCCTTTTTTTCCTCTTCTGTTCTCTTATTCTCTCTCATTCTTGGTTTTTCTGTTCTTTTTATCATTTATCTTTTATCCTCTTGCTCTTGTTTCTCTTCACCTCTTGCCATAACATCAGTTAATTAATCTTCTATCACTATCCTTTCTTCACTCCCTCTCTCTCTCTCTCTCTCTTTCTCCCCCCATGTGAATGATGATCACTCCTTCATTAAATCATTACATTACAAGAACTCTGCTGAGAAATTGGGGAAATATTCATACTGATGCGAGACACGGGTCGATGGACAGCAGCAATATTTCTGTGCTCCTCTTTCTCTACCTGTCATCCATCCATCCCTCCGTCTGTCTCTCTAGCTGTCGGTCCCTGCGACATGGGACAGGAGTAACCAGACAAGCTGAGTTTCGAGATCAACCAGTTTGTTTATCATCTGCGTCATTACCAGTTTTGCTCAGCAGGTTTCTGAAAATTATCTCGCCTGTCTAGTGTGTGTGCGTGTGTGTGTGTGTGATCTGCATAAGTAATTGCAGCTCCACACCTGTGCAGGCCACTCTCATTTAGCAGATGAGTGTGTTTGCTGTTCATTATTTGCTCTAATATCTCCCTTGGGAGGCTCTTTCTTTCTCTCTCTCTCTCTCTCTCACACACACACACACTTGTAATACCACCTTAGTGGGGTATTTCCACTTACATGTCACTGCATAATGCTACTCACAGCACTGGTGACTTTTGGTCTCCATAAAGAGCTCGTGTAGAAGCTTAATGAGAGCACCTGCTTTTGATCTACAGAGTAAAGTCACAGGCTAAACCCTGGAAATTCAGGCTCCATTTTCACAGGTAATAATTCAGCCATTTTGGTGGTGAATAAATCAATAGACAAAATGAGCTTTAACAGAAAGCCATTTCTCCCATCTCTTATTAAGTATCTCTGTGGAATGGCGACTGAGACGATCCAACATCAGGATCCGCACTGATCATCAGTCAGTTCCTTGGGGATCATCAGCGCTGTCAGGATTCGATTATTCAGTTAAAGAATCTGCCAGAGGTACCTGTGTGGCACAACAGGAGATTGCGAGTTAAAATCCTGATGGTTCCACAGGGATCTGCTGATCGAGAGCCTGGGGTGCAAAATTGGCCCTGCTCTCTGGTCTGCTGTCAATCATGGCGACAATAGCCAATCATGGGCATTCATGAAGTCATTAATGCAAAAGAGGGTGGATAGAGCTTTCCTGTCATGCAGCATGCATTTGTTTGCCTTCAACCTTGCCTTTGCCTTCAAAAGATGACCAAGCTGTAAAGAAAATGGGGGTAAAAGAAAAGAAAGAATTTTTAAAGGGATACACCAGATACTCAGGCTGTAATCGTTAATACGTCTGTTCTAAAGATGCCGCTTAAAGTGGTGTAGCCTATAAAACAAGATTCTCAGTTGGAATGAATATCTTGCACACTGAATTGAAACGCAAAGGACTTTAACTTAATGCAGTTTTATTTGTATAAAGCTTTGACCAATTGACGTTGGCCCAAAGCAGCATTACAAAACTCCAGATGTTGATTTAGAGCTCCACAGAGCAAACCAGTGGCCAGGAAACATTCCCTGAGAGACGAGACGATTCAGAAGGACTCATCCTGAAATTATTACAGTATATAGGTATAGTAGAGTCAAGTCAAACAGTGGTAAATGTGTTGAATATGATCACGGGAAAGTCTTTACGATTACAGCAGCAGCTCTTCGAAAGAACACGTCTACATTATGCAATGAATTTTAAGATAGCGAAGCAAGGAAATATGCAGACTGCCAGATTTAAGAGAACATATAGATTACGTTTCTCATCAAAAACATGATTTAATTGTTTTTACTAAACAAGTTTCTAATTATTAAATTGAATTATATAGAGTGAGTGTGATCTATTCACCTAATGTTAATGGAATCCAATTATGTTATAAAATCACGCAAGGATATTCAATATAAAATAATTAACTCTCGTGTATTAACATTGCAGTATCACGGTGCCGGTCATCCATCAGTAAGAGTGCAAGGTTCAGTTTTATTCAGGGCCTTGAAATGACGTTCAAATCATGTTGTATTTACAAATACAAATTGTATTGATGGAACTCAGTTCAATCACATTTATATCAACGTATGGAGTTGAATTAAGCAAATTCAGTTAGCTTTTTTTTTGTTAGCACAGTTAATGCCAGTGATGTATATATTAGAGTATATAGTATATATTATTATTATCAGTTGCTAGCCATTAGGATCGGGTGATGGTAACAGGAATTCCCAACACTGAAATATCAAGTAATACCCAAATTTATATGGTCAAATAATTCAACCAAAAGAATTTTAGTTAAACAGGCTTCTGGTAATGTCAGTGATGCCAAGATTGCAAACTTGTTATAGAATTGGCGATATGAATTCTAACTAATACTTCTAACTTTAAATCAAGTCAATAATAAGATTGCTTCAAAGAGTAACTATGGGAGGATGACAGGATATTGATCAATCCTGATATTGATGCCACCTTTATTATCATGATTTCAATATTTTCGTATAAAACTGAAAGAGTAAACAAAACGTGTTTGGATTTTGCCCCCCATTATATTATTGGGTAATGCAAATTGTTAGAAATTTTGGATTGTTGTATTTTTCAGTGGAACCTTAACAGCAGCTGATTTTGTTGGCCAATCAATGCATCAGTTGAAATATGGGAAGGAAAAAAGACAGGATTTTAGATGTAGTAGTTTTTCCAATGTGTTTCAACATCTAGGCCAAGTTAGAAGTGCTTAGCCTTTTCTCCAAGGCCCAGTCCAGTTTATTTATGCGAGCACTTCTTTAATACAGCACATGAGGGTTAAAAAAGCCCCTCATGCAGCCTGGGGAACCCATGTTGGATGCACTGCATTTTAATTCCAGAACATGATTGGCTCTGATCATTTATGATTTAAAAATACCTGCCTGGTGTATGTCAGGCACTGGATATTTTCTTACACCGCCATCACATCAAAATGGATACACTGAGGATTTCCAAACCAGCATGTAATCAAGAACATAATTATGAACATTTTGTAGTTTTCAGTGACTATAAAGCAGAGAAACTAGCTGGTTGTGTTTGGGCTGCTACATGCTTTTGCTGTAACATGGTGAACCGTGACAGCGCCACAATCCTCCTGACAGGCGGCGCCGCGGGCAGCCCGGGGTCCTAATATGGACCTGGTTGCAAGGCGACGGTCACGTGGGTGAATTCAATGCAGACGCCCTGTTGCTGGGCGTCACACTTTAAAAAGTCTGTGGAGAGCAGCGCTTGTAGCGCGAACGTTAGATTGCGTCATGCCATGCCGTCAGTGGATATCTACACAATAGCGAAAGAGAAAAGATTTGAGTTTTTATATATACATATAAACGCATTAACTTATATTTCTATCTTGAGGTCTCTCGCGAGGACTCTGTGTGACGTCAGGGAGAGTTTAGCATGGCTGATAAAGATCTCCCTGCATCTGTGCTGTATAAGTTGGAGCTCCTAAGCACAAGCACTCCCAACTTTCTCATTTAATCAGTTCATGCATTTTGGTTCTGTTAATTTCTGGTCCCTTTGGGCCAACGGGTTTGAGCCTCAGATTCACTCGAATCTTGGGGCCTTCATCTGTAACGTTTCACATTACTCTGGGGATAACTGTCATTTTATCCATCTCCATAACATAGCTTCAAGAAGAACATGTTCATGCTCGGTGTAATGGAACCAAATGCAACATGACTCATGCTAACCCATGGAATCAACCTTGAATGAAAATGATAAGCATTCTCATTGCTCATTGCTGCATGCCTCTAAGCCATTTCTGATGCGTAATGCATCACAATCACATTTTGTTTTATTTGGAGGTGGTGATTGGTAAAACTGCGCATGTCACGTAGTCTTTCCAAATGGAGGAGACAGTTTATTATTTTCCTTCATTTGGTATGTTTGTATTGACCCATCATGTGAGTAAATTTAGTCATGAGCCAATGTTATATGGTGTCCTTAAAGACCCAGGAGATTAAATAAAGATCCAAGTAGGTGTGGTGTCATATTGGGTGAAATTGGATGCAGGTTAAATATAAGCTGGATAGAAGATAAAGAAGGTTGTGAAAGTTCTCAGAAGTTATAGATAGTGTGTCAAAATCCTATTCAATCCAAAGTGGAATTATCCAGCCACAAATGTACTTAAGTGAAAGTAAAAGAAAAAAAAGCTCCTTCTAAATGGACTCGAGTATTAAAAAGTAAACAGTCACTTTTTTAACTAATGACTGTTACGAGATTACATTTGTTTTAAAGCAGCTATGACAATATGCCTGGAAATCATTCACTCTCTGTAATCTGCCCAGTCATAGGCATGGCCTACGCTATGTAATTTACTAATGAATTAATCAGAAGTAAAATATCATGTAAATAACCAATATTTACCTTTAGTTTGGACCTATCAAGCCAATTATATTAAACCCTGGAATCTATGCTAGTCTAACCCGGCATTAGCAAAGAAACCAGGCTAATTTAGCCAGGAAGCTTTAGCAAATAAGCAAAAATTGCTTCTAAATGCTTTTTCATAACATTTTAGATGAAGTTCATGCCATCTACTGAAGCAGAAATGCTTCATTTTATACAATTCTTTACTTTGTTTAAAATTGTTCCTGAGGTAGGGCCGGGCTCCTCATCCCCACGGTCAACACTGCGGACTGGTGGGTTGTGTTTAGCTGTAGTGCTAAATCCATTGTTCAGCATGACAAGGTCACTGTAGGTGATGAATCGGCAGAATTCTTTATATAGTTTTTTCTACAGTGAATTTTCTACTAATTTGATGGGGTGTTAAATGACTGGATACTAAACTCACTGTATTCAAATGATGCATAGTATAGTACTGAAGCTTACTAACAAATTATAGTTACTCAAAATCCACCCCCCCCCTCCCCAAAGATAAATGTAGCAGAGGATGGTTTAAAGGAGGTTTAACAGTCCTGACTGCCAAAAGTGCAATTACAACTATAATATGATAATATCACTATTCAGAGCATTTCCTTTTTATTCATGTGCAATCAACTCTAGAACAAAGAGTAATATATAAAACTAATGTTTGTGTACTATACAGTTTTTTTTCCTGCCAAAAATTTCCCATTTTAGATATGTTTTTGTGTTTTTTCAGGTTTTTCAAAATTAGAGCAGCATTACTTCCGCCTACGGTGACATCACATGTATTCCCGCTATTGTACGTTATTGGACAATTGCAGCTCGGAACGACTAAAAGATTATGCAGCTTGATAATGCCAATCCACTTTTTATTTCTAACCATTTGAATCATACATTGGTATCAAGATGCATGGTATACTGTTACATGCCTAATGTGTAGTTTGCATTTAAATAACATGTAGGAATTGCAACTTTTATACATTTCTGGTGCACACATTTCAGATATGGACAATGTGCAATAATCCCCATTTTCTTCTCCCATTCTTTGTGATGTACGACATTAGAATTTACAGTTTTACAATAGGAATGATTTTGTAGAAATGGTTGTTCGTCTCTTTGTTAACCCTGTGATGGATTGATGACCTGACCAGCCTGTACTCCGCCTCTCACCTGGGATTGACTCCGGCTTCCACTCCACCCTGACAGATAAGCAGTATTGATGATGGATGGATCAATCTTGTAAAACAAAATCTTAGTGGATGCAAAGTATTTAAACTCCGTCCACTGTGGCTCCTCTACAGAGAGCAAGCATGGGGCAGCATGATTCCTGCCCCAGTGGGACTCTGTTAACTATGAAAAGGCATCTACTCTGTTCCAACTTGACCAAATAGCCTTCTTTTTAACACCGTTACACCTTATAATCTTTTGGGGACACTTAAAAAATTCTCCTGGGGGACCTTGCCTATAAATATAGTGGCTTGATTAAACTAAATTAAAGTTTTCACAGCAAGCACGCACTCAAATTCAGACCCTGTTTCTCATAATTGGACACAGAGGTTTAAATGTCTGCACTCGTTACGTGTAAATTTCCTTTAGCATCGTCAACTTGTTCTAACATCTCCGTTCATCCCTGCGCTCTGAGCTTATTTGTCTTTTTTCACTTTCAGGAATTAAATTTACTTTGGATGACCTGAGAGGAAAAGAGAAAGATGGATAGAGAGAGAGACTGTGTGAGAGAGAGGGAGATGGTAGGAGTGCTGTGAAAATAATGAGGATCTCCTCTCATCCTGCTGTCTAATGGGCTTCAGCTATAAAGGAAGCCATAAGCCTGACAGCAGGAGGGATGGAGGGAATATGAGGAGCGAGTGAGGGACCGAGTGACGGAGAGTGTTGGAGAGGAGAGAGCTGGGTGCCGGGTTCTAGTGGAGCTGCTGTCTGGTTTGGATATTGGAACAATTATGTTAACTATCCGAGTGAGCTATGCTGAACTGAACACCTCCATTAGTAACAGAATATAAAGATGGGTAATGTTAGCTGGCTAGCTTACTTAGCTAAATGTTGAGCTTTCGGTAGTTTGCTAGATTCTTTTCTGCTAAGTTTCTAGGCACATAGATAGCTATCTAGTGAAAACACCCTATATACATTATCCAATCCTATAGATTGTAGAAGCACTTGGATATATTTAACACAAGAAGCGATCACTCACTATTGAATATGTTTAGTATAGAGCTGTTAAACATCAAAATATCTGGTTAGCTAGTTTAGCTCCCTTAGCTAGCTGTAGATATTTCCACAGGTGAAATGCTGATGGCTATAGGTTTTTTTTCTCGCAAAATTTTCAGATCATTATCATGCTATTTCCTTTTAAACACTTACAGCTGAAGATGCGCTGTCTCCACCGGCTTAGGCATTGCTGCTTATCATTCAGAAGTGTAGAAATTCAGCAATAAATTAACATAGATCTGCTGAGAGATCCTTTAAGCAAGGAAATTTTCCTCCGAGTTGTGAAATGTTTAGGTTGCCCAAGCATTCATGACGTGTTCGGGGGAAGTCTGGATGATTCCAATAAATCAGCTGTAAGGTAATAATTAAAGGTATATTTATCTATAATATTCTTGTTCTCCTATAATAATGACATGAAGGAAACGCCAGTGTGTTGCAATACATTTCTTTAACACGGCCCTATATAAAGAAAGACTTTGAGTGAAAAATCTTTATCCATAAACGCTACTTATGAACGCCTTTTATTAATTCAAGGCCACAAAATTTCAAACTGCGAGCTGGAAAGAAGAAATTGTGTCTGCTTTACTATTCTGTGACCTCGATTTAGTATCCGGTAATCTCTCCAGGGCTCTCGAAGAAAGAAAGCAGAGAGACAGAGAGGGAGAGGGGTACAAACTTCAAGTCAAGGACAGAAGAGATGAAAAAGAAGCAAAAAATGTGGAAATAACACTGAAATGACAGAGGAGTAAAAGGTTTATCAATCTCAGTGGCCATGTGTGTGTGTGTGTGTGTGTGTGTGTGTGTGTGTACACCCCATGTGTTTTATATATGTAAAATGTTATTGTGGCCTTTGGCCTACACACAGTAACATATACGTGTAACATAACACGGCATAGAAATACTGAATTATTTACAACTTCTACTGGAGAACTATTCGTTTTGTGCTTCAGTTAAAGAAATACAAATAACCGACTAAAGGAAATGCTGCTAGCTTTTACAGTCCCCACCCCAAACGTATTACTCAAGGTCATTTTCAAAAGTTTACAACTGATGTTCTCCAACCTTCATTTTCTTTTATGATAATACTTGAAATATGTTCTCTATACACTCCATATGCTTATATAAACTATATGTAATATGTTCTTTAAATGTGGCCATCCATCCGTTCATAACCTTTACCGCATATCCATGCTGGAGCCAATCGTAGCTGACCTCGGGTGAGAGGTGGGGTACACCCTGTACAGGTCTCTGACCGACCACATCATCAAAATTCTTGGAAACAGCTAAAAGGGTAAGAGTTACAGACATGTTTGCTGAAGTGACAAAATTTCTTTACCCAGTCAGCCTGTCAGTGGATTTAGTGAGGGATGTTTGTGTGTGTGTGTGTGCGCGCGCATCTGTGTTTGTATTTCTGACATTAGCACCAAAGACTGGGACTGGATTCTAATCCTAGATCCATTTGTCAACTTCACGGTACAACTTCAGGCCACCTCAGAAAGTCGCGGTGTTAACGACACGTAGCTACAAACTGTCTTGTACGATGTTGTACCAGGAAGTTCCTTTAAGGCAAGTTTATTCTGAATTCCTGCACTTTTTTAAATTGAGGAGAACTTCCAGAACGTTCTTCTAGGTAAGTAAAAAAAAAAAAAAAACCAAGAAGAGAAGGAAGCAGAACTGGCAGAGATAATCTGCTAACAAAGTAATTAAGGACTGTAGGCTAAGCCAGGAAGTAATGGAATGCATTTTG
Source organism: Notoglanidium macrostoma (assembly GCA_030068235.1). Lineage (NCBI taxonomy): Eukaryota > Metazoa > Chordata > Actinopteri > Siluriformes > Auchenoglanididae > Notoglanidium > Notoglanidium macrostoma. Next base: position 6,441,812 of record JAQQZR010000013.1, on the reverse strand, counting down.
CCAAGCAAGCAGCTAGCTAAGAGTCGCCGCTTAATTTAGAGCATGTAATGTTAATTATTTAGCGAGCTTTCTTGGTAGAATTCATAATTTTACACAAATTGTCTTGACAGCTTGGAGTATAAAAGGCAGCACTTTTCCAAAGCTGCTCTGCCGTAGTGCAACGACGGTTTATCTAATTGGGTTGACTTGAACTAGCGCTACATCTAGCATGCGGAATTTAATACTAACACTTATACCATCATTAAATTCTCTTTTAATTCATCTTGCTAGGCCAACCTCTTAAATATTACTAAATACCAAAAGGACCACATTTCAAGCTGATTTTGCATAACGATTAGCTCAGCTAGCATTCTTTTCTGAGCCTTCTGATAAATTAATACTTTTAATGAGTTGAATAAACATTTAACGTTTGTCTTTAAAAAAGATATCTTGGTAAGTGATTCTTCACAAAAGGAAGTCTTACCTAAGATTTCTTTTTAGGGGATTATTGTGTAACAAATGAAACTATTTCTAGGTATATTTAGTCATTTCAATCTTAAAATCGTCATTTTATTGGCGGATAATTTTATATTTAATATAGACCAATTATCTTGCAATTTCAAGCTTGAAATGAGCACAAATATCTAGAAATCTATAATCTGCCTTCATTAAAGATACTTATTTTTTCTTTTAATTTTAATTTTCTCTGTTGAGCGCTAAAGCCAGTACAGGTTATGAACACGCCTGGGTTAAGATTTGATATTTGCCTGGTTTTTGTTCTGTTCTTTTTCTCCTTGGCCTCCATCACCAAAATGAGGAAAATGCATGTAATATCTCCAAAACAAATCAACAGGTACCTGATACATTTCACTGTGCTGACTCAATATTAATCGCTGACTTTGTCTTGATAGGTTTTTAATATTGGGTGGTTGTATTGTGCAAAGATTCTTACTGGCTTTCTTCCAAACTGTATGAAGCGCCACTGTAGCCAAATCTCTGGAGAGTCTTTTAGTGCCTTTAGTACAGACACAATGGCCTCTCATTTAGTTCTGCGAGTTTCAGTGTGCAACATCTGCAGAATGTATTCAACAGCTGCATAAGGGCGAGACGATTGCCCTTCCCACAGTGGCCATATTGCCTCTCTGGCTACTGGGTCAAAAGTGCAGGACTCAAGGTTTCCAAACAATCTGTCCCCTCGAAAGTCTCTCACACACACACCTCTAATGTAAGCCATATGGCCAGAGCTTTAATGAGGGACACCCAGGTGTGGACAATTAATATGGATGGCCTGAGAGCACAAAGGAACAGACAGAATAAAATAACCACTGTGGAGTCTGGAGAGATGATCAGATATTCGACCCATCACGTCCTGGGTCATATCGCCACATGTTTGTTCTGTTAGATACGCAAACATGCCTATACACACACCCAGGATTGTTCTCAAGACTTCTGGCCATCTCCAAGCTCTCTGTTTGTCTTTGTTTTTCTCTCTCTGCCTGAAAATGTCAGCTAGCATCGAACAGGTACAGAACTGCCAAATTTCAAGCTCTCTAGCTTCTCAGCAGAAGTCGCAGTGATTTTCTAAACGATTCACTTTTACGTGAAAATGCTCCCAGCTGGCAAACAGACCATTTCCCTACAGCTACTTATGGCTCAGAAGTTATTTAACGTGGAATTATCAGGTCGTCCGTCCATTTTGGAGCTATTATAACATTGACAGGACCTCCAGGGTGGGCATCATGGGGGATTCATGGGGCCGTGCCCCTGCTGTAATACGTTGTTGTGCAAACTTTTGAACAAGCAAGGATTAAAATATGTTTGCATTTTCACCATTGCCTCCTATCTAGAGAGTTAAGTCATGTGATAATACTAAATCACTGTCAAGCTGCCAAAAAGTGCCCTCTAGGCCACGTTACAGTGGCGAAACTGTAATGAAGTGCACTAATCCCCGCGCAAAATGTGATGAAATACCATCTAGAATGCTGTGAAGTAGAAGAAAATGACAAAATGCCCTCTAGGGTGCCAATATATCCAAGAAAACACAATGAATGAATGTAGGGTGCCTTCCAATGGAGAAGCGATGTGATGCAGTGCCCTATAGGAAATGTGACGAGGTGCCCCAAAGAAAATTACTTGAAGTGCCCTATAGGCTCTCCTACATGGGAGAAAATGAGATATAAAATGCCCTGTATGCCATTTAGACTGCCCGTCAAACAGCCTGTAGCCATAACGTCTGACATCTTCCCTGTGCTTGAGAGCATTAACAGCTGGTCAGAGTTACATCCTGGTGATACAGGCACGGTGGAGCAGTGGTTAGCACTGTCGCTTCACAGCAAGAAGGTCCTGGGTTCGATCCCCGGATCACCCAGGGTGCCTTTCTGTGTGGAGTTTGCATGTTCTCCCCCTGCATGTGTGGGTTTCCTCAGGGTGCTCCGGGTTCCTCTCACAGTCAACTGTGGGCTGTTTGTCTGTGTTGGCCCTGTGGTGGACTGGCAAGCTGCCCAGGGTGTACCCCGCCTCTCGCCTGAAGTCTGCTGAGATTGGCTCCAGCTTTCCCCGCGACCCAGACGGATAAAGCGGTATAGATAATGGATGGATGGTTCAGCAAATTAAATTATGGCTGGAAAAAACACCACAAAATGGACCGTGTCTGTTCTTGGTCAAGTTCATGGTCAGTGTTTTGTCATCGACGCTGTCTCTTGGGTCTCAGTTATAAGGAGCGCCACACCTTGGGCGTTTGGTTCTTCAGCAAAGGGCTATCGCTCTCACTTCAGAAACAGTTCATTAAAACACGATGTGCAGATACTGGATAATCGACTTTGCATCCCTTTCACATCCACTAACGGATAGAAGGGAATGGTCGCATGGTGCTTCTTTAACAGCTTCTGCCTTCAAGTACATAAAGGATAAGGAAGAAATGAGCTCACTGATTATTTGTTATAACAGAGACAAAGAACAAAGACCCTACTCCATAGGCAAGTTTAGAATCTGTTCTTTATACGTCCAGATCGATCATGATCATCGTGTGAATTCTGATTGGTTGGAGAAGATGACGTTGTGCCATTGAACATTGAACTAAATGGTCATTATTTAAATGGCTGCCTGCGTACAATTCCCGATGACGGGCTATGACCATTCCTAGATGTGTACCTGTGAGGACTATAAAGAGAAGCTCAATTCTGTTTAATTCTGTTTGATGCAGGTTTAATTCTCTCTGGGGGGAAAAAGAGCAAATGGATTGATGGTGATAAATCTGTAAAACAGTAGTACTGGTCTCAGGAAGAGAACTAATATGCCTCAAGGAAGCTAAAAGAAGCAAAAATCTCGGCTCAATCAATATCTCAATAAGAGCCAAAAAAAAATGCTGTGTGGTTTCATTTCTATATTCTTATATTAATCCGCAACACATAGTGTGACGATGGATTCCTGACAGGTAATGTATTTTGTCTATGGTGGCTTTATGCTTTGTCAAAACAAGTCAGGTGGATATTATTGTCTTCTCATACATATACATGTACAGGGAGTGATGAAATATTGCTCCTCCAGGACGACATAATAGACGAGGCCTACACAGGAATATATGTAGGGGAAAAAATTGGGGCAGAGCAGGAAAAAATAATGCCTGATGATAGAAAAATACATAAGGCGTAATGAATACTCAAGAAATCAAAGGCATCATTAGATTTGAAGTAAGTGGCATTTAGGATATAAACAGCGCAAATTCAGGAAGATTTGATCTTTTCCTTACAGGTGCAAAATCAATATATATGATTCTATTACTTTGATACTAGGATTAATAAGCATTTTCATTTTACGTAATGTTTTTAAGTGCCACTGAAATGACACTTCTCATACCGTATCGGTGTAGTGTAGCTTATTTTTTCTTGTTACGACTTGTTCCACAAAAATAAATGTAACAAACCGAAATCATGCCAAGTCTTTCATTAATAAATAAAATTTGTAATCATTGCCAAACTGCTTTGGTAAAAGAGGAATAAAAGACTGTGTGTGCATGCGGTTATTGGAAACTAAGTCACACTGGGATGAATTGCTACTTGTTCTGATTTTCCAGGTGTGTATGTGAGTGTGGTGCACACGGAGCAGTGTGTATCTATAGAATACGTTTCTCCTACAGCATATCCGGTCCAGGCAGACAAACGGACAGATTAAGATGGACAGACAGACATTTTCTCTTTGTCTAAATTGGTGTTTTCCTCCCCAAACATCCTGACAGCCTGAAGGGAGGAGGAGCGACAAGTCCAAGGTTGCCATGGCAACAAGTGATGTAGGGCTCTGCGAGAGGCACAGTAGATGTATGCACGTCTTCGGGCCGCCACTCGAGTTTGTTTTTATTTTTTATTTTGTATTTCCCTCCTGCTCTGAGGGGGTAATTAAGATTTGAATGTTGAAATTTGCTTTTTATGCATCTCACAGATGAATTAACAGCTGGAGTGGAAAAGGCCATGATTATAGAGAACGTGTGGTGTTTTTGGCATGTAGCACCTCATTTGGTGCATCAGTTTCCTGTACACATTCATCACTAGCCTTCAGTATTCAGGACAGATAGTCCATATTTACATAGTTTCATAAGTTCAAAGCAGAATTATATTATCCACTTCACTTCCAGTTTTCTAGCACATTTCTGCCTTCAAACTTGTGTGAGAATGCTAATTGGGCTAAAAAGTTGTACTGGGAGTCCAAGATGGCTGCCTCCATTAAGGTTGCAGTGTTCAGACTTCAACTACATGTTTGCTACATTAGCATCAGAGAGCCAGTGGAGAATTAGAGACACGCAGGGGTAGAAAAAGTACTGAAGTTAAAGTACTGTGTCAGAATCTTAATTAAAAGTAGAAGTATGGAGGCGAGTGATCAGAAAGCATCTGCACTGAAACGAAGTATTCAAGAGTACTTCTAATAAATGTAAACTGACCACAATTTTATTTTTCTTAACCTGCATGACTACAGATAGTTCACTAAGCTATCTAAGAAAATATTTTTTGCTAACTCGGACAAATCTAAAATATGAGACTCTTTATTTTTTAGCTAATGTTTCTGAACACTTGAAATGAATAATGAAGCACATTAGCAACAACATTGACTTGTTAGCTCACTAATTTTATGAGGTAATTTACAAAACTTTTCACAAATCAATTTACAATGCTTATCTAGCTAATTAATGTAATGAGCTACTTTACAAACCTTATCACAAACCTAACTAGCTAATATATGTAACTAAATTACAAAACTAGCTAATTTACCAAGCTTAAACTTGCCTTAAAATCTAAAGGCAAATGTTTAATTTTTATGTGGAAGGCAAACGAGACATCCTGTCAATCTGTAACAAAATAAAAACAAAATTGAAATCAACTTGAATTAGCTTTAGATGCATTTAAAAAAAAAATTATAAATACTGTACACGGAGTTGCCCGTGTTGACGGTAGAAGTGTTCAGAGCACAAAAGTAACTCCAGAATCCATTTTTTTTTTTTTACAAATTCCTTTCATCCAGGTGCTGTTACTGTTTATGGTGTAGATTCGCTCAGAACTTTTGTCATCCGTCCTCAATTTAAGTGTTAGTTTTGCCAAAATGCACCAAAAAAAGTCACAAGTTTTGAAAATTTACTTGAAATTTGGACAAAGCCAAACCTGCCTAGCTAATGCCTTGGTGGATGACATGCACACGTTGCACCAGAGTTTAATTTCTGCATCTACACGCAGTTTGTTCATAATCAGAACATCTGCGACGCCGCCATAAAATAATTGAGACGTGAGTGCACTCGAAATTCATGACCGTTTACCGCGCTGTTATCCAGGTGAATAATACTACTGTTCCATTAGCAAGAGAGAGACTATTGAATGCTACCTGAATCGAGAGGTTTTAGTGATCGTGTCATGAATCAGCATCAGAATAGAACAAAACGCTTGATCAGCATTAACCTTTACAGGTAGCAGTGACCTTTTTAACAATAATGAAATGAGCCGGGCTTCATCCGTTATTGCTAAGAGCTATATCGTTTCAGCAAATATTGTTTTAGTTTATTATGATTATTAGTGCATTTGTGTGTGCAGATATTTATTTCTTAGTGGAGACCAAATGTCCCAACTAGGATAGGAATACCTGACAGTTCTGAACAGTTCTTCTTTCTCCTTTCTTTTGAAAAACTTCAGCTTTTCTCCAAAAAACTAAAAGAGCTGAAAGATTTCCTTTTAGTCACCAAAGTTATGCATAAGGTCAGATTTTAGTGGAGGCACAGCATTAATTAGCCGCATTAACAATTATACATTGGAGCATTGGAAGGTCCTCAATGCAATGGATAGTAGGACAAACACGTGTGTGTGTGTGTGTGTGTGTGTGTGTGTGTGTGTGTGTGTGTGTGTGTGTGTGTGTGTGTGTGTGTGTGTGTGGTGTCTTAGTTCCACTGTGGACAGAATACTGTATTGTAGTATGTGTGGTTTCTTTGAACAGCTGCCTACTGCACAGATGGTTCCTCGTATTCCACAATGTGCCCAGCTCTGATGTTGCCAGGAGGCTGAGGTCACAGGGTCAGGGGTCATGCCACCCTACACACACACATGTCATCAAGGTGAGTCGACCCAGCTGCCTGGTTCTGCTATTGCTGCCAGGAATGACACCCGCTAATGATATGCAAAATTAAACACACGCGCATGCACACAAAATGTGATTCACACAATGAGTCAAGCATACACGTACACGCAAAATGTAATGAAACAGTGCCATCTGGTGGCCATAAACTATACTGCTTTAATAATACACTAATGAAGGCTTGATCATATATTTTAGTTGCCAAGCAATTTAAACTATGGCACTCAAGTGTCTCTTAGAGACACACACACACACACTTAAAGATGATGAAGCATCACAAGAGACTCAGTAAGGTGAAAATGTTTGTTTATTTATTTATTCACCATTTCTAAGCCTCATATAATCCAGCTCAGACCCTGAAGCCCCACCTGACCCAAGCAGCGCGATGAATCTGGCAGCTGCAGGCAGAAGGACGAGATCGCAGCTGGAGCAAATGAACAAATGAACATGTGCGGTTGCCAGATGCGGCAGGCTGAAATGAGTTGATTACGAGCTGCGAGACCACAAACACACCTGAACACTCATTTCATCTGAGTACTTAGAAACAGTCATGAATACACACTGTCGTTCACACGTCCACTTTCAGTCTCTCTGCCTCTCAGTCAATCACAAGCACACACACTCGGGTATGATGTGCATTATTATGTCTATTATACCTACATTTTAAAATGGGCCCCCAACACACACACACACACACACACACACACACACACACACACACACACACACACACATACACTTTAAAGATGCCTTTGCTCTGAAAATCCACACATTTCTCACACATTTTGCAAATTAACCGCATGCTTGTGTAGAGAAATGTGAGATGAGTTTTGAAAAAGCGAACTCGGTAATGAACAGCACTAGCAGTGGTTTTACAATTTTCCTCAGTTGCTTAAAAAAAAATGGTTTCTGTCCCCAGAAGCCATAACTCATTTCTCAAAACTATTTCAGCACAATCTAGAATGGAGTACAATTGAGTAGAGCAGAAATTTGTTGAGCACATTTCAATAAATGACCTTGTTTTTCAGGATTAATTACTCTGCTCATGCACTCCGACACGTAATTCTCAATAACCAAATCTCGTCTATCTCTCTCTCGGCCTGTGAGACAGCACTGTAAACACGTTTAACTGATATTTCACTCCCCGTATTTCCTACAAAAATGTCATTATACGCTCTCCTAGGCAGCGTGGTAAGGAATAATTTTTTCATACACAAACTTGGTGTATAAAATGACCAAAACTGCCTCTATAATAAACTTTCAAGTAGGACTGAACATCACCATACACACAAAAAACAGGACTCGACAACATACGCATTTGTACACTTTTCTCATTCTTATTAATTCAAATGTTTTCTTCATTCAACTAGAGAACATGAGGTGATGTAAGGACCTGCGAATGTCAGACGTTCCAAGGGTTTCTCTTTGTGTTTATTATGTTTAACATTAACGTAAGAGAACGTTGCAACAGGCCACCTCCAGTCTGTTAGCTAGATAACCATTACGTTAAGCTAGCTGACGAGCTTTAGTTTGTGTCAAGCAAGCTAACATGCATCCATCTCTCAGCACTGTCGGGATAATTATGGTTTCAGCAGGAAATCAGCACAACTCAAATTACACCATAGCTAGGTAACCGGCTAGTTTAATCTAGCTATAGTGTTAATTAATAAAGAGGAAGTAGCTTGCGGTCTCCGTCTCGCCTCTCAAAGAACCAAGGCTTCGTTTCATTTTAGGTTCTTAAGCTTTTTTCACTCCTTCGTACTTTCACTTGTGTCGCACTTGTGTATTTCCTTTCCATTTCGAAGTTTGAGATTAAAGTTCTGTTTAGGCCAGAAATGTGTGAAGCAAAGAGGAGGAAGCTTAGAGACTTCTTTAGAAAGGTACGTCAGACATCACTACTAATCTAACTTAGCTAGGCGCATGCGAAAGCCATTTGTGCTAGAAACATTTTCAAAAGGGTTTCTTTCCTGGCCATGCTTTTACAAATTCACATATATGACAATGACGTCAAATCAGTTTAACTTTGTAAGTAACAGTAACGACTGAGTTTTCACATACAGTAAAATCTCAACATTATCCACAGTTTGTCAAATAATTTTATTCAGATTCCGTAGCCCATGTGTACACACGCACGCACCGAGAATCCCAGCCGAACCCCTGGTTGTTGTGAAAGTACCACGTTTGAGTTGTGAAATTACAGCTTTGTGCTTTTATGTCCAGTTTGTAATTCATTGCCAATAATTTTTACAATTTGGAATCATTGACATGCAATATTCTAATTGAATTCTAAGCACTGACGTAACAGTATGTCATACCGGGGGGAAGCACATAGGCAAGTGTGTGTGTAGATTTGCTTACCAACAAATGTTATGTTATAATTTTGTGCCTTTTGCCTGGTAGCTACATTAGCCTTCATGGGGAAATACAGGAAGCAGAATTCACACACTGCGTATGTCCTTGCTGATCATGTCATTTGATAAATTAAATAAAAAATGTTTTTTTCTTTTTTTTGCACAAATAGTTTAGCTGATTGTTAATCAGCATGTTTCTAAAGTAACCAATGTGGCACATGAAGGATATGAACGTTAACGTTACATGTATTCAATTCCGTGAATTCCTGTTTATTGCACTGTAAGAGAAAATGAAAATGTAGTGTATCTTATGAATTTCTAAAATGCTCCTTGTTTTAATAATAATATATGACCTTATCTCCGACATGTTAAAGGTTCACGCAGACCCCGGTGTTTGCGCAATCGCAGGCTATTTCACAACCTGAAAGTTGGCAGATTTTCATGCCAAGTTTCCTTTTAAGGTTCACAATGTAAGTTTATAGATGTAACAATGGTTCTTATTTTGTATATATCACATGACTTTTTTCCTACTTATTTAATATATGAATACAGTTTTTTTTTCAAATGCTAAGAAATTCTATTGAATCGCTTAATGTACATTTCATTCAGAGTGATTTTGTTTTACTATAAATGTACATTTAATGCATTTAATTTGAGCTTTTAACATACAGCTTTCTGTTACACAGCAGATTCTACAGTGTTGAATCAACTCAGCGTTTGCAGTGTTAATTTAACACGTTATAAAGTGTTAATAATACACTGCGATGCAGATGCAGACTTAAAATAATCCTATGTATAGTTAAAAATAAACTCTTTATATATAAATAAACTGCTCAACACCAGAACGTGCTTTTCTAATTCTCCAACTGTCTTACGCAATCGCTTCCTTTAGTCTTAAACCATGTTTTCAGTGTCGTGTCAAGTCGACTCTATTTAACACTTTCGGTTAATCACCTCTGAGAATATTGCTGTGTAAGCATGATTATTTCCTCTGGGGAAAGTTTCACAACTGACACTCTGTCCTTATTACTGTGCTTAAGGTGTTAATTACAAGCCGTTTTCCACCACAATGAAAGGCACCAAGAATTCACAGCCTTTGAATTCAAAATCTTTTTTTGCATTTGCAAAATTCCTAACTTATTTACAAAGTTGGATAGTGAGGTTTTATTTAAAGCATCAAAAGATCAAACAAATACACAATGCCTGTAAATGACCACATACAGTGTATATATTCTTAATTTTGTTGTCCTTATACCGCACTTCAGTGAGTTTTCCTTATAAGGTTCCTAATCAAAGATTCATGTGTAACATGCTTCCATAATACTGTGGACATCATCTAGGCACCTCAGTTGACAAGAATACTAAGAAGACAAGCGTGATTTAGTGGGGTCAGACATGTAGTGATGAGCGTTTTCCTTAACAACAAGCTTATTAGCTAACTCAGAACTGGGCTGTGGCTTTAACCCAACATGGGTAACCTATAAAAGGCCGTCATGAATTTAACACAAAAAAAACCACACAAAAAATACAGGAATAGACCACTTAAACCTGTAGGAAACCAGCCTGGGGGTTGGAAGTAGAACTAGCTACCTTCAGAAAGCGAATACTAGGACTCATAGTCCAATCTCAGCTAGTGAGCAAGTATTATAGTGTCACGAAATATGTCACTAAATAAGCACAAAAATATAAAATGTACAAATGTAATATAAGAGATACTTTATTGATCTGTCAAGGACATTTTTCTTGGACTTAACACATCGATTGGCAACATACACAGTTATACACACAGTATATATTAGTATTCGTTCGGCCACAATAGTTAATTAGTTTAAAAATTCCCACAATTTGTGCACAGCCTTATCGTTACACAGTCGAAATAAAAACAGCCTTGCTATTTCAAAACTTTCATGAAGCAGACACAAGCCAATTTTCAAAACAGTTTAATGTGCACCTTGCCACTTACAGCAAAAAGGTTTCTAATCTTTTTTATGTGGATGAGAAAAAGAAATGACCGAATAGTCTTCACTCATGCAGTGAAATGGGTGTAGATGTAAGGAATAACGGCAAATACACAGTGCATTACAATAACAGTTAAAAAAAAAATCCAATACAATGTTCTTGATGACATTTTCTTTTAACTGAGGTCAATAAATACAGGTTTGGTTTCCAGACCTGCTCCTAAGACACCTGAACAAATGAATAGTTGATGATTGATTCAGTAAAATCAGTCAAATACACTGAAAATGGCTTTGATAATGTGACAATCAATCGTTTCAACACGGAGCAATTGTAATGGACTGTACTGGATTTTCAAGTTCAGCTGCCGTGAAAGAGCCGAGGAAAAAAATCAGTGTGTGAGGTATAATAGTAAACAAGTGACAGGAAGAAATCAAGTTAATACATCTAGAAGAAATCTGTCAGCACTGTTACTGTGAGAAATGTGCATTGATAGAACAGGTTGCATGTGGTATAAGAGACTCGGGAAAGAGAGAGAGAGAGAGAGTGTGTGTGTGTGTGTGTGTCTGTGTGTGTGTGTGTGTGTGTGTGTGTGTGTGTGTGTGTGTGTGTGTGTGTGTG
>JAQQZR010000013.1:6400556-6414424 GCA_030068235.1 Notoglanidium macrostoma | reverse complement strand
ACTATAGTTGTTCTATAGGGCTGTTTACTGTATTTTTATCATTTACTATTTACTGTTGCTCTCAAATGCATTAAGGAGGAAAGAAATTCCACTAATAACCTTTTATGTCAACAACCGCTCAACTAAGTAAAGAGGAACAACATTCCATCATTATCCAGTCTCTTAAAGTCATAAAAATAAAGAAAAAAAATGAATTAGAAGGTGTGTCCAAACTTTTGACTGGTAGTGTACTTAGTTAAAACTCTAATGATGGTCACAATTAAAAGTTTCTTTTAACACACTTAGCATTACTTGACTCCATAATATACAGTTATAGAAGAGAAATAATTTATAATCTTGCTATCTGGTGCCATCCTGATGAGGATGGGTTCCCTTTTCAGTCTGGTTCCTCTCAAACTTTCTTCTTGTCGTCTCAGGGAGTTTTCCCCTGCTACCGCCGCCTCTGGCTTGCTCATTGGGGATGAATTTAAATTTCATATCTTTAGCTTTCTGTAAAACTGCTTTGTGACAATGTCCATTGTTAAAAGTGCTATAAAAAAGAAAGTGAATTTAATTCAAAGGTAATATCGTGTTTCTGCAGTGTATTCAGCTTTAAAGGACAAAATACTATTTGTGTTTGACACATTAAAACTCCAAACTTTAAGGCAAGACACCACAGTTAGAAGCCACTTGTCTTGTCAGACTCTTTCAGTCACCTATAACATGTCTTCTGTGAAGCTGTAGTAAGACGAAACTGTTAATTTATCCCATTTCGCTCCACTCTTTCCAGCGCATTATCTTTAACTTAGCAACACAGAAGCAAGCTTAAGCTCCACCCACTTGGCACAACAATGACCCTAAAAAGCTTGTATATAAAGCTTGAATATATATACTGTATGTCATTTATTTATGTATATGGGTGTGTGTGTATGTGTGTGTGTGTGTATGTGTGTCAGAAGCCAATGTATTTCCATATAAGTATGTTGTCACATGCAAGGAACTTGCTTTGATGGTTGGTGCTTGAACAGTCGAGATAGAATTTAAAAATCCACAAAAAAGTAGCATAAATATAAATAGAATGAGGGGGTAATAGGGTGAAAATCCCAGGAGATCAGCAGTTTCCGACCCCCCAAATATTGATAATGATATTAACTGACCCATGCCTACAGTGAATGTATGTGCTGAGCTGTTGTCATATTTGATATGAATCTTCTGGGTATTTTAATTCAACAGTGCGTCAGCACGCAGCGTGCGACACTCCATTGATTTATACCAGACTGTTTCGTTGGTTGCCTTGACAACAGGTCACACCCACGGAAGTTGTAATAGCGCATCATAAAGTGGAACATGGTGATATTATAGAAAAGTGGATGGAAAAACAAGATTTATGAGCTCCCAAAGTTGACAACTGTGAAATTGTTGAATGCATATGATGATACATGGTAATGCACCTGGCAGGAGGAAAGGAGCTGCGGCGTTACAAGCCAAGATCAAAGTCAGGAGATTACCACAGAACGTCACATAACCTGTGTTAAAAGCCCTGTTACCGGGTTACCAGGTCTGTCTGATTAACGCAGCCTCATGTCCATTTAATATCAGTCAAGTCTCCGGAGTGCAAGTCTTCATGTGCATAAGCCAAACATATTTTAATCTTCATTTATTACCACTTTCGTATATTTAATGGATTATGTCATTTAAAAATAAGGCCAATATTATATTATAATTATTAAAAGATATATATTTTAAATCATTATGCAAAGTGAATGTCATGAACATAACACAGCTATTCAACTTTAAGGCTCAAGATTAAATGTGTAAAATACTAGAACATTTTTCTTCCCGAACCTTCCGCACACATCAGGTCTAAGTTGACATCTATAGGCCTACTTTTTCTTGGATTAAACACATTCAATAAACATTACCAGACATTTAATAACAAAGTAACTACTGTATAATAACTATGTAACTAAGCTAATACATACGGTATAACGTACAGTCATTATTGCAAAATATACCTTGACACAGCAGGACCCCAACATGAAACACAAAATATTCATTTAAACATGATTTTAACTACTAGTGATGAAACCTGGGCTGTAATTATGAATATGTCTGTCACTGCTGAAGAGTCACTGGAAATGATATCACTGCTGTTTCTGTAGTGGTATAAACCAGAACCTTATGATACTCAAGAGACTTTTTAAATGTATTATTAATTTGATTAAAAACATTTTTTTTAACAATACAATTTGTTATACACTGTATTGCCAAAAGTATGTGCACACCTAACCATCACACCCATATGTGCCCATTCCAAAACCATGGGCATTAACATGGAGTTGGTCCCCACTTTGCTGCAATAACAGCCTCAACTCTTCAGAGAAGACTTTCCAGTAGATTATGGAGTGTGACTGTGAGGATTGGTGCTCATTCATCTACAAGAGCTTTAGTGAGGTTGGGCACTGATTTCAAGGAGGCCAAGGCTGCAGTTGGCATTTCAGATCATCCTAAAGGTGTTCAGTGGGGTTAAGGTCTGGGCTTTGTGCAGGTCAAACGAGTTCTTCCACTCCAACCTTGGTATACCGTGTCTTGGAGCTGGCTTTGTGCACAGGGGCATCGTCATGCTGGAACAGGTTTGGGCCTCTTAGATCCAGTGAAGGGGAAATCTTGTGTGCTTACAAGTTTGTGGCAACTTTGGGGAAGATTCACATATGAGCGTGATAGTCAGGTGTACACATACATAATATGAACAAATTATTATCCTAATGCCAGGACCAGACTACATGGTATTTTTGTCTTTCATGATGGAAACACGTTTGATCAAGTTTGACCCCAATCAATCATCACTCACGTTCTTGCGTGTCGTCAGGGAGGAGGGTCGAGAAATTCAGTCATCCCTACAGAAGGAACTTCCAGAAACATGACATAGGAGTTAAAATACAAAAAATCTCTGCCATACTAGACTATAGCCATAGTGTTGCGGGTTGTCTCAAGTGCCACATCATTGCTGTCACACTACAAGACTTGTTTGTAATTTCTGTTATTCATATTCGGGCCGGATGCTGGAAATTTATCAGCCAGAACAAAATCGTGTCAAAATCAGGCTGAATTCGTGCAGTCTGTTCCCAGCACAATTTAAACCAGCACAATCCACCATACAGTTTCTAAGGTAGCGAATGTGGCCTTTATTTCAGTTTTTATTTTATAAACACCCCCCATGAAGGTTAAAACTTCTAGCGAGTGTGGCTTCAAGTCTAAAAGTTTCCAAAGAAACAGGAACTTTTGCACAAAAGTCTCTCATCAGCTGTGGAAGCAATGTTGTAAGAGTGTAGAAGAACGTTTCTTTATCAGCACTGTGTAAAACCTCCTGTTTCTCTGGAAACCCCTTTTTTTGTTTAAAAACGCCCAATTCCAACCTTATACATCAGCCAAAGGTCACAGATGTTCAAATGCGCTCAAATTCTGCGGTAAAAACGCGGTTCTGGCAACCCGCACGCTACCTGATCGTACAGTGGCCTGTGTGACAGATCCCCACACCTGAAGTGAAAGCGCCGAGCCACTGCATGTCAGAACAGCACGCCGCAGCAGGTAGTGAGCGCTTTCAGCTCAGGTGTGTACTTTGCCGTAACATTAGGTTGCACTGCTGCAACAGCGACCAGTCCCCAGGAGCTCTGCACGGTTAGATATGCTCACAGCCCCCGCGATGGGCGCGAGCGCTGACAGGACTTTTCCGAGAGTGTTCTGCCAAAATGACGCAAGCATTTAACACAACTCACTCCGCGGATTGTGACACTAGTTTGAGCGGAGGACACTCTCCGTCTCTCCCTTTCTCTCTCTCTCTCTCTCTCACTTTCTGTGCCGTTGTCAGTATTCACTGGGTTTCAGAGAGGAGACGCAACTCGCCCAGAAATGGTCGTCCTCGAGCGGTCGGTGTTCGCGCGACTTTTCGCCTCGTGTCTGACGTGTTGCCTGACGCTGCAGCCCGGCGCGCGCGGCGTGCAAACGGTAAGTGGCGGGAAATGACCTGAGGGGAAAACATTCAACTTGGTGGAAATACAGATGAGTTGGAAACATAAAGGGATTTCATTCATGAAACACATTTTTTGGCATCTCTCTCTCTCTCTCTCTCTCTCTCTCTCTCTATCAACTACACTTCCAAAGTTCCTCAAGGGTTCCTCAGGAGCCATGTTTACCTTAATCTTTTATAAACTTTCTCTTAAAACAAGGTCCACTGCTCCTCAGAAGGATTCTTGAAAATCCAAAATGAGTATTATCTATGCAATTTAGTTAACCCTTATTTAACACAGCCTTCAAGTGTTCTTTTTAGGAGTCTTTTTAGATCAATGTTGGTTGTAGTTGGAATGATTAATGCTCCTTTTCCAAGGCAATTCGAAGGCTGGTTCGAAGCTGGTGCCTACCTTGAACCAGTTCTTCTCAATTTGACAGCCAATGAACTGGCTCTCGGCAAAGAAAACTGGTTCGAGAGCGGCACCAGGACTTTGTTGGTCTAAAACCAAGAACTGCTTATGTCAGCGGCCGGGAACTTGATTATCATGACCAACGAAACCGACTAAAACTTTGTGACTGCCATTAAAAAAAACAGAGCTTTCAAGTCTGCCAACACTTGTAAAGAGACCCGCGATTGCTGTCGTTGTGCTTGGCGCGTCACCGTGGCTGGCAAAGCGATGACGTTTACTGACACATAACGTGACGTAATGACGTGGCTTTATAGCCTGTGGAAATGCAAATGGTTCTTAAAAGTTTGGCAAGTTAAGCCAACGCCAAACCAGTACTAGCACCAACCCAGAACTAGCACCTAGTCCATGTCGGTGGAAAAGGGGCATTAAAGACGTTACATGGAACCTTCTGTAAAACAGTTCTTCCTAGAACCCTCTGTTGTAGGGTTATACATACAAACTGCAGGGAGACACCAAACAACCCAAGGGTTTAATATTGAACCTAAGTGAATGTATGTAGTCTAGTGTTGCAGATGACCATTAGGTGATCACCTGAGGCCCTGGATCAGTAATCCTCAGGTTACAACAGGGATGTCTGTCACATATTTGGCACCACTGATAGTGATATATAGTTTAATATGATATTAACCTGTTATATTACTTCATTAGTCAAAAGAAATATTTATGTATGTATTATGTTTTTATATCAGGAAAGAAAAAATAATGACAGACCATTTTGTGATACAGAAATGATGTACGGTGTGTGGGTGTATGTGTGGGTGTGTGTGTGTGTGTGGAGGTGGGGGGGTGATATAGCACAACATGCAGCAGTGTGCATTATTTTTTATAACAGCGCGGGCTGCAATGTGTTATTCTGTAACAGCACAGTGATTTGAATACGATTACAATATTTAATTTTTTAATGCTGATTTAATGTTGCGGAATGTCCGAGAAACAAGTTAGTTCCTGTTCTTACTTGTGTTATAGCTGCAGTAAATAGTCATTCTCTCACCAGCCTCTCTCGTTCTCTAAGCGCAACCGGAGAAACCAGTAAACGCACACCCCACTGTCCTGAAGAGTTTCCTGAGCTGGGAAACCTTAACTGTTACAAAGCACTTAAAACCGAGACTCGTTCAATAAATGTTTCCAAAAAAAAGGTCAACAATTACATGTTTTACTTTGTTAAACCAATTTTTTTAATCTGATTAGTATTAGTCTTAGATTACACATCTAACGATTACACACATTATTTAATCCTTTCACATGGACTGCGTCAATGAGTTGTTACAGAAACAATAACAGAACAAAAGCATTAATATTAACCTATTGCTCATGTTACAACCAGAACTACTCACAAAATAAGCAATATTACCGCTTTGGGCGATTTTACCAAATAAACAGTGTCTGTGATATTGGGGGACTATGACAGTCGGGTTTAATGATGTGCAAAATGATCCTTTTAATGGTTCGTGTCATTTAGTTCAGTATGCTAAAACAATTCAAAGCACTGATTTGTTTAGTTTTTTTGTCTCGCCATTGATGGATGTGCTATACAACATTGACTTCCATTGCTTTTTGTAAGCATGATTATCCTGAGTTTAAGTCTGAACCACCTTGCCAAATGAATCTTTTTGATTTGTTCTTTGATTATAAGAATTACTGATTAGATCCATTTAAAAGGAAGAGTGTTTCAGAAAGTTATGATTATTCGAGTCCTGCACATTGACTAGTCAGCACCAGCACTTTAAGAGAATGAAGTTTTACCTAACGACATCATTTTCATTCAAGTTTGTGGGGTTTTTTCTGTTTCTCTGTCCACATTGAAGCGCAAGCAGCCTCCTGGTATTGAGATCTTTACCTCCATGCAGTCGGTCACTGCGGGTCAAAAAGGTATGGTGTCTGCTTGACTGCAATTAAATTGAAGTTAAAGATTGATGAAGTTAAAGATTTTAGATCTTGTATGAATAGTACCGGGTTTTCAGTTTACACTGCAGCGGTGAGAGGTGCGGTGTTAACCATTTTCATTAATGGGTGTTAATGATTAAAAAATATTTGATGCTTTTGGATATGTTGCATCTTGTCTTGTAATGGCAAAAGGTGTGTGTGCTTCAGTCCTCACCACAGATGGAAGGGAGTGTAAGTTTCCATTCAGATTGGGTGGGACTCTTCATCATCAGTGTATTACATTGCGCTCTGGCAATCAGTGGTGAGTTATTCTACTTCATACATGACACACACACATTACTTAATGCCAAAAATTAATGTTGTGCCTACACCACTAAATCTAACTACAATCTTAACCTCAGTAACCAAAAGGAAAGCTTTCAGAAACCTCTTTTAATGTATGGCTGTTTGTTTGTTTGTTTGTTTAAATAAAAGAGCAGTTTCCTTGTGGGGACCAGCCAGATGTCCCCGCAAGGTCAAAACTGTCTGGTCCTGTTTACACTTGGTTTTAAAATACGTCTTAAGCGTTCAGGTCATAAATGGACTGCCGAGACACGTCACCGTTTACACCTGTGTTTATCATGCGTCTCCAAGCTGACCACTTTTGCTCAAATTTCGTTACTACCTACATCACTTCCGCTAGAACAGGGGTGGGGAAAGGTCATCCCAAAAACCTGCACCCACGCCGGACCTCCATGGCTCGGGTTCCCCACAACTGCGCTAGAAAGTCAAAGGTCCCCGAGCAAAATTATATTAAAACGCCAAACCTGCGACATACCTTCATTATTTTCTTGCACTCCAACCACGTACATCGGTGCTCCTCTCCATTTCTTTCTCGCGTGTCACGCATTTTCCTGTTATATCCTCGTCAGGGGCACATCAGGACGTGTTAGCGATTACACCATGAAAGATAAGTGGTCAAACGTGTCCCAGACCACCTCGGAAAGTGCTTTGAGTGAAGGGATCACGATATGCCTTGGTGGCCGCTTACACTCGTATTCAGCGCTGTCCACTTGTGATCCGATCGCCCAAGACGCATTTCAAAACCAAGTGTAAACAGAGCCTCAGATATTCCTATCCTTGATAGGAGTGTCAGGAAAACTCACTTATGCAGAAGCACACACACACACGCGCGCACAAAATCTCCAAGTATACAAGCACACTCCAGATCTGCCCTTTACAACTATACTTTTCAGATTCCACTTTTTCTAAGGTGTGTGTAGTAAATATTTGCTAACTGAATTCTTTCCACAAGTCGCTCAGCTGATATCAAGTTGCATCTTAACAGAATTTCTCTTATGTCACGTTTGGCACATCTTAAAGTGGTTTTTATTAGGTGCTGTTCCAATACCTGAGGACATAAATATTTTTATTGCACAAATTCCAGAATACACCTTTTGCTCTTTGGTCACATCAGTCTGTGGATCAGTTTCACTTTATGCTTGTTTGTGTAGGTTCATGTGCCTCAGGTTGGCTTTTCAGGAGGAGCAAAACAATGCTAGCGTGTATACACATCGGGCGAAATGTTTAAAGATGAGATCGTCTAATAATAAGGCATGGTGTGTAGTGTTGGATCCGGACAGCCACGGAGTCCAGGGTTCAATCCCGAGCTCTGGTTACTGTGTCGCTGTGCTGCTCACTCCTGGTTTGGGTGACTAAACACTGAACACTCTGGACAGTAGTGTTTGTGGGTATGTGTGTGAGCATAGCTGGTTATTGTGGTAAGTAAAAAGCCTTTGCTAATAGTCTTCAGTTTGAAACGTCACTAGTTTGGAAACCATCTAGGGATTAAAAGAGAATGGAATTCCGTAACCACTGGATCGTTCTGCTTTAAACCAGTGATGTCTGCATTCCTTGGAGCCCACAGTATTACACTAGTTAGTGTTTTCCCAGGCTAGCACGTAT
Source organism: Notoglanidium macrostoma (assembly GCA_030068235.1). NCBI lineage: Eukaryota > Metazoa > Chordata > Actinopteri > Siluriformes > Auchenoglanididae > Notoglanidium > Notoglanidium macrostoma. Next base: position 6,406,139 of record JAQQZR010000013.1, on the reverse strand, counting down.
AATAAAACAACTCATATGTCTCAAACCTGTATCTATTTAGGTATCTACAGTATGACTGTAGCTAGAGTCAAGCTTAAACTAAAACTGAATTTTATAAACACTGGCATGAGCCACCATGTGACCCAGTGATGCCTGTGATGATTGTTAGTGTTTTGTTTGTTTTCCAGCTTGATTGCAGTACTGTATTCTGTCACTGCTTATCTTTTTGGTTGTGGTTTAGCTTAAAAGTCTGACAAAGTTTAATCACCGTAACATGGCTGCTGATTCATAATTCTCAAAGATGGCTAGGTATCAAAACTATTAACACAAGCTAGCACGTTGCAGCCACTCTGTCAGGTTGTGTTAGCTGGCTAAACAAGAGCTAACCAAAGAACACAAACTGGTTAACCTGTCCTTGAAAATGGCATGGTAAGCAGTTTCAAGGAATATTTAGCCGCACAACAATGGCGACTCTGTAGAGGTGGACCCGCTCCCTATATAGATATAAAGGGCTCATTCTGAGCTTACGAAAACACAACGATTTATAGTTACAGGTAATTATACACTAATGAGGACATACTTATGAATTCCTTAAGTATATTCTGGAACATATACTCCGTTTCTGCTAATAGATTCCCTCAGAATCTTACATAGTGGACCTTTAACTTTTTCGTCAGGTCTAATCTCTTCGACTGAAGGATGATTTCGGACGACACGCTGATAGATTTGATCTAAAATGGATGATAAGGTTTTGCACAAACTATCAAGTCAAAAGTCCGTGCAAGCTCGAGTGCTGTCTGTCATTAAAGGAAAAACGGGACGTACCAAATACTAAAACTCACTGACCTTTTCAAAGCACTGACACTGGAGACTCCTTCCAGAAATGTCCTGTAAATGCTTCCTTGTATTTTTTCTTTGTTAATTAACATGTGTTTTGTTAAATCTGATTATTATTATCCTGTCTGTTATCTGTTTAGATTGGTGGAAAGTGTTCCATTTCCTTTTCAGTTTAACATCTGTTCCGTCTGTGTGACTGAATTAGCCTTTTGACAACATTACATACAACCATTTGGACTTTTCCTCCATTCCAGGTGCTCACTCACCAACAACTTCGACCGGGACATGAAGTGGGGATATTGCAGCTCGCGCCCACGCCTCTTCAACAGTAAGGAAAATCCTTCTTTCTCTCTTACGCACACCAATCTGCGTAAGGTTTGCATTAGTCAGTGCACGAACATGCACTTTGTGGGTGGAATCTGTTTGTGCCGCCGTGCACTTGAGCAATAAGTGTAGTGGTGATGTAAAAAAAAAATCTAAACACTCGACACAGCATGTTTAGATGAATGAACACGCTAACTCATGCAGCTGGGAGCACATTTCCTGTGTGTGTGTGTGTGTGTGGTTTACTACAGATGCATATGAAAGGTGCACGCAAGTGCTGGATGAGAATTATTCGTCATTGTCCTGCATATTATACATAGATGGATGGATAGATTAATGTTTCCGCAGCATAAAGTACCACAAGAATATTAAAGGTTTCCTGCCCATGGTTGCCAAATCTGCTTGGCAAAATCTGCACAGAAACTAGGCCTGTGTTTGTACGCCACATGATGGATTTTAAGAGTAGATTTTACAACCATGCTGTTCTCCTAAACAGTGCTTTGATCAATAATGTAAAATGGCATTGCGTTATTATATATAGTCATAAGTAAAGACGGAATTATTAGACAGTACAACATTATTGCAGAACACTTATAGAGCCATAGCCAATGGTGTACCTTAATCAGAACAGTTAGTCCAGAAATATGAAAGTGGAAAGTTCATGGATCCACAACTAATCATCCCTGGACAGATGATAGATGACAGACGGATAAAGCGGTATAGATAATGGATGGATGGAAATTTGATGTGGATATGCCACTGGCTATAATTGTATTCAGTGATTTTATGCAGAACAGAAATAAAATATATGCATACGCATGCTATAGGGTCATATGGACTTTATAATATGGCCCACTTGACACTTTATTGTGGTCGCTTACCTAAAATAATTGACACCCTTAATCTAAGGATCTTGTTCCCAAATTGCAGCTTGTGTTTATATGACCAACATCCTTTGTAGCGACATGGCAGTTTTTTAAATGGCGTTTAGAGTTTCTAAAAACAATGACTCAGTAGAATGTCCTCATGTGGACCATCTGTTTGATGTAAACGCAGTTACAGAAGTCAGACCCTGACAACTTTCTCTTTCTCCCCTCAGATGCGTTCCACGGTATCAGTGAGCAAAGCCTGTGCAATCCGAACCCTTGTAAGAACGGCGGGATGTGTACTGCGGTTCCTTACCACCGTTCGTTTCAGTGTGTGTGTCCGGATGCTTTCACAGGAGCCAAGTGTGAGCTGAGTGAGTGAATTACACTTCAAAACCATGACACACTAAAACAGAACCATTCACATCAAACAGCTGCATTCCAGTGAAACGTAAGGGATTGACACGTGCTCACATGTCAGTTATGGCGTGTGTAGATACTTCTAAATCCATTTTCAGTTACAGATTAGGTTTATGCCAAGTGTGGGAGAAAAAAGGCTTTGTGTGTGTGTTATAAAGTGTTGGTTCACACCCTGCTATACTCCTCTCTTTCATTAGGCTAACGATCAGGTTTCACGTTTTACACCCTTTCCCATTCTCCCACCTCTTTCATCTCGGCCATTTGTCTGTTCACTCACGAGGATCGTCAGTTCTAAATTGCAGATTGTGTCCAGCTGATCATCTGCCTTCAGTTACGAGGACCTTTGCATGGTTGCATATGTGCATTTTTACAATAGCCATGTTTTTAATCACGGCCTCGTTCGAGTTGAGGATGTTTTGCTCACACACTTTCTTTGACTGTCCACGCTGATTAATCCTCAAATCCAGTCCATACACACAGTGCAAACGACGAGTGCCGAGGTTCTCAGACTTCAGTCACGTTTGCGTGTACTTGTGATAAGAATGCAGACATGCAGAAGCATCTAAACCCAGCTCAACCGTTTATGCTCCAGCCGACCCACTCATGAACCTAGGCCTGTTTCCCATTAGATCACAACAGATATTTAAATCCTGTAAAGCCAATTCGTGCACATTTTGTACTCTTTTTCTCTCCATTTCAACTTCAAACCTCAAATTCTTCAGACATGAAACAAGCAAAATCGGGACTGAAGCTTTCTGTAGCTCACTTTATCATGAGACATCAGTGAATAAACCAGTTTGGCAATGAAAGAAATGTTCAGTAGTATGTAGCAAAATATGGAAAACTTTTATTTAATGGTTTGAGGGAAATAGTCATGCGCTTCTCTGGTTGAATTCCGTGCCAGAGATCTACAGCAGGATAAGGACAAAGGAAAAAGGAATGGGAAATGGATTTAAACCTTTTGGCAATACACAGCTCAGATAGCATCACCCCGAAGTTGGCTGTTTTCCACTAACACCATGTCCTGATGTCTGTAATTCATTTCATACCACAGCAATTTGCCAGTGGTTCTTAATTAATGAATATGACATGCTTTTTTTTTCTTTTTTTTTCATAGCTATGTTGGGTAAAATCCACCACACAAATTAGTTCCTGCTACCAGCTCAAACTTCAATGACAAACAGTCTTTACCTCACCAACCTCTATTGTCTCTCTCTTCTGAAGTTAATATGACCAAAAATGCACTTTGTCATGTGACCAAGAAACCATAAAGTGCAAAATGCTCAGTCCTGAAGAAGTGGGAAAACTTAAACTTAACAAAACCTTGTTTTGCTGAATAAGTATGTATAGATGACTCCGCCCATCTTGATTCAGATTGCTGTGGGCGGTCATATGTTAATGGAGGGGCCTGCATGCACTGGGCAACGCACCAATGACGGCCTTTTCTAATTGTCCTGTTCTTTCTGCCTATTTCCTTTGTATGCCCTTTACAGACTAGCAAGGTAACAGCCCACTTTGAAAGTCCTAGCACGTCCCCAAATCACGTCGACATTTCAAAAACAAGAATTTTTTTTTCTCCTTTTGAAGTTTTCCCTCTTTCACTCGATGGTCTGAATTTCTGTTCTTTTCTTTTCTCTGACTGATAGAAAAGTGCTACGAGCCACTGCAAATGAGGCATTACAACATCGGGGAGGTGTGGGGACGAATCCACCTGCGTAACGTCGAGCAGTGCGTGTGCACCAGAGACGGCGTGTCTTGTGAGCGCACACGTTACAGAGGTAGTACCTTTACTAATGCACACAAATAACTCACATTGCTGATAACATTCTTAGCCTGTTGTTTCTGTGTGTGTGTGTGTGTGTAGCATGTCTAACTAATCCCTGTGAGAATGAAGGAACCTGCAGAATAATTGAAACCACAAGAGAGGCGGTGTGTGCCTGCAGACCAGGCTACAAAGGACCATACTGTAGCATCTGTAAGAACGCTAACACTGACCACACCCCCCTCACACACACACACACAATCACTTATCTGGTTATCGCAATGTATCTGAGTTTGTGTCTGTGCATGGTTGTGGTTTAGCACCTGAGGAAAACTGCTATAACGACTCAGGCACCCAGTATCGCGGTACTGCGAACATTACACTCTCTGGCGCCCCCTGCCTTCCCTGGAGCTCAGACCTCATGTACAATGAGCTCTCGCTGGAGACCGTACACGACGCCTCCCACTGGGGACTCGGGGACCATGCGTTCTGCAGGTTAGAACAAGTGCATCATACTGTATGCATATGTGCGCTTCCTCTTAGGCACTGAAATGAAAATGTGGTAGGAGTCTAGTATATTGACACAATTTATGCTACATAATTAGTTTATTGGATGATGTTACCTGTTATATTGTATCATAAATGCAATTGTGTTCCTGTGTAACTGAATGTTTTCTGATTGGTTGTACGGCTGCTGCATTGGTGTGGATGATGATGTGTCAGAAATCCTGATAATGACAAGAAGCCCTGGTGCTACACAATGAATAACGGCGTGATTTCCTGGGAATACTGTGACGTGCCATCTTGCCTTAAAGCATCATGTGAGTCAAACCGCACTGATTGTAACTCGCTATCGGGTCTTCCAGATATTTCATGCCTCAATCATTCCCTTTAAATCACACACACAAACACGCACACACACACACACAGGCATGAAATCATGGTTTGCCCAGTAGTGATGTTTCTTAGAGCTCTAGATGAATGAAAAAGGAGGCCCGTGTTTGAAACGCTTGACTACTAATCCATCGAAGGCAGAATTCTGCAGAAACGCAGCTCATCTGTAACAGCGTGCTCTCACAAGCTGGCCATAAAATCTTAAGATGTTGGGGGACAAAATAAATATTTCACATAATTTTTCTTGATGCAGAAATAATGTTTATGTTTAAGCTCTACACACCAAAAGGACCTCTGTATACTGTATGTGGGCCCACGGTTCAAGCTCTGGTTACTGTCTGCTTACCTGCAGCTTCCTCAAATTTCAAACCACCTTCCAAAAACATATTATATAACACAAAATTGCCTCAAGGTGTGTGTGTGTGTGTGTCTGTGTGTGTGTGTGTGTGTGTGTGTGTGTGTGTGTGTGTGTGCGTGTGTGTTGTGACAAAGGCCTATTTG
>JAQQZR010000013.1:6381899-6400456 GCA_030068235.1 Notoglanidium macrostoma | reverse complement strand
CAGTAACGTGTTCATAATCCTGAACATGTTCAACCCATGAAGTCACTAGAGCTAAGTCCATAAAAAGGAAGAAAAGCCACACAGGACATTTTTGGTTCAAATGCTGTAAAATGAAATCAGGAGGTCAGAGATTTACTCACTGCATGTCTTCATTATAAGCAGCTACTACATGTGGTCTGTTGATCTCGATGTAGTTTTTGTCTTTTTTTGACTACTGATACCGGCTGTGATCCATGAACAGTGGAAAGCATTACAACAGACCTTTAGTCCTTCCACTTTAGTACTGCTAGTACATCATCATGCATCATGGTAGGATCCACATCCTGAACTTCTTAGTTCTTTATCAGAGAGTAGGGACTGCCTCAGCCACAACCTGACTGTCATAATGGCTCCAGGTGCAAACTGCCCTTTCTGCTTCAACTGAGCTAGTAATGGAAATCTAGTAATGCTTGTGAAGTGTATCAAAATACATATTAGTACCCACAGGTAGAGTTACAGCAAGTTTCATTAAAACTGATCCACCCATGCTGAGGGTTTTGTCAGCGGTGGCATCAGGCCATGCTCTTCCACCCTGATAAATAAAGAAATCAGAGACACGTCCTCTAGGTGAAGCCATGTAGAGTAAACCCAGTCATGCAACTCATTAACTCCTCCATATAAACCCTGAGAGCTGAATGAAATCTCACCACATGGCCCTTTGCACCAAGAGGTCCAACTTCATCCAACTGCCGTCTTTTATATTTACTAAGAGATGATTTACAACATGAGAAGCCCTGATATGCCACCAGTAACCAGATGGCCCTCAAAACAAGAGGGTTTATTACCCCCAACATACCCTAAACTGACCTCCCAAAAAATCTCTGAACAATTGAAGACTTTATCAAATGGTCGTCCGATCGACTCAGCAAACTTCTCTGCCTGACTTTGTAATAACGGACTTTCTTAATTGTTTCATAGACAGAAGTGTAACCAAATTGAACAGTTAAGTCTTCAGGAATCGTTTGTGCATTTATGCACTCTCACACAGATTCCTTCATTCACACACACGCACGCACGCAAAGCACGCACGCGCACACACACACACACACCCACACACACACACACAAACCCCCCATGTGCACGTACACATCAGGTGATCCTCAGAGCAAGAGAGATGCTCTCTGAGGAGGAAGTGTGTAAAAATGCTTCTTTATTTGAACCAAAGTGTCTTTTAATTCGTCTCTGTGTTTGTTAAGGTTCTGTAATAAAATATATTTTTGATTTGATTGGTGAATGTCTAAAGATTTCCTAATCGTGTTTGGTATTGTTTAATAGTTTCAGGAATTTGACAGACATCCCACCTCTCCTGGAAGTTCTGGGAGTCTCCTGGATATTGATAGCAGCTCCCTGATGCCCGCAAATTATATACTATATCCCAGAAATGTATTTTTTACAGCGAGAGCTCGTGCGAGAGAGAGCACAGATCCCAGAGCTTATCTAGAATCTATGGAGAAGGAGAGCGAGTGACTAACTGACGTAAGAAGAGAGTAACAGAGAGAGAGCATCCTGAGTGGTCTCTCTTTTTCTGCTAAATAGACCTATCAGTTTTCTGTGGGAGAGTTTTACAGTCGACCTCTCTCTCTGATCTATCAGTTTAGTATAGCTTATTGTCCAACATCGCCATGGCAGACTGCCCCAAAAAAACTAAAGATATAAAATGCATTTCACTTCGTTTGCAACAGTGATTTCAGCATTGCCCATGGGGGTTATACATTACTGAAAAAGACACATTGAGGTGAGTTTAACAGGTGTCATTTGCTCATTATCATAGCTAACTTTGTTTAAACTAGCTGGCTAGCTGCCGAGGAGCTCCATCATGAGGCCAATCTGCCTGAAATGAGTTTCTGAGGGTGCGACGTCTGATTTGATATCAAAGTTGAAAGTTTCATCCACATGAAGTTACATTCCTCCAGTCACCCCTGGTGAGGAGAACAAAGTCAAAACCCACTGGCAAGACTGGTGTTATGCATAATTACATACGCACGAACAGCCTGATGCAAAACCACTGTGCAAGCATGCAAACCGAGAGTTCAGAGCTCAGAGTTAGAGTTAAAGTTTGTCTGAGAGTTTTGTCTTTGTCATCTGCACAAATCTGTACAGAGCTTTTTGTCCTTTCCATCAGACACCAATCTCCACTCTGCAAACTCTCCACTTCTGTCTGCTGCAACAAGAATCTATAACAAATCCTACAGTCACAAGACCCTGTCACAACAGCGCAGAACTTCTAAACTCCAAGAAGAACTTTCTAAGCTCCCACCTTCCGAGCACTTTGGCTGCTTGTTTGGTGGTGATTAATTAATTAATTAAAATTATTAACTGAGGTTCTGAGAGTTGAATAGCAGTGTATAAGATTTTCATGATCTTTATGGTAGAAATCTTCAGGAAATATCAGCAATTGTTCTCTAATATAAACATGCATTTAAAACAACCAGCTGGATCGGTAACTGACTTATTGATAATTGAACAGATGAATGAATGTGTGAATGAATGAATGTTGAACAGATTATTGCGGTCGGTGATTTCTGAGCTGATATTTTTGGGTCTAAATTGATGTAAGATGGTGAATTTCTATTAACATGAACCTGACACATGAACTGGCTCTATTCTCTATTACTATTCTATGGCTCGACCACAGATTTCCATGATTTTTAGTATGATTCCCCAAAACTATAGCCTCTAAATCATAGTTGGCTTTTTAAAAAACAAATACATTTATCTTTTGCCTCTGACTGATGATGTGGTTTTTTTTCCCAGAAAAAAATAAGACACTTGTAACTCCTGAACTCTGTTCAGTGGCAGTTGATGTGTACTACGGCATCACTTTGTAATTATTCCAAGAACATCATAAAGAAAACTGCTAAAAACATCATTACCTGCTGCTGCACCGCAGCCATGCAAAACCTCCCAGCACGTGCGTGAGGACATTATGAACGAGCGCATGCGTGGTTTTTTCCACATACCTACTGCATGTAATATCGTGTATTTTGGTTTGTTTCACTTCCAAATTTCACTCATTTAAAAATTGATTTGTGTTTGTTAGTGTTTGTGTCTTAATTGTAATTAGAAATAAATGTTTGTCAGTGCATTATAGAGATTTGTGACTTTATGTTAACTTATCTCACAGTTGTCGCTCCCTGTTTTGCTTCCGTTAGCTAAACCTTTAAATAAAATGAATCTTCCCCCGAGTTGCCACAGAGCTGCTTTTTACGTAGCCCCCGAAGTGACATGGGGGAAAAAAGTTTTTGGGAGGGAAAATATTTTTTTGGGGAGTTTCTCGGGATCCCCTACATCGCCAAGAATGAAAGCATACAAAGTTTCTCGGGATCCCGAGTTAGTTTCTTGTGTCAAGTACAATGCAGTCAGACAAGTACCGTTCTCCTGGCAACCGCCAAACCCAGATTCGTCCATCAGATTACCAGATGGAGAAGCGTGATTCATCACTCCAGAGAACGCGTCTCCACTGCTCTAGAGTCCAGTGGCGGTGTGCTTTACACCACTGCATCCGACACTTTGCATTGCACTTGGTGATGTATGGCTTGGATGCAGCTGCTCGGCCATGGAAACCCATTCCATGAAGCTCTCTACGCGCTGTTCTTGAGCTAATCTGAAGGCCACATGAAGTTTGGAGGTCTGTAGTGACTGACTCTGCAGAAAGTCGGCGACCTCTGCGCACTAAGCGCCTCAGCATCCGCTGACCACGCTCTGTCATTATACTTGGCCTACGGCTTCGTGGCTGAGTTGCCGTCGTTCCCAATCACTTCCACTTTGTTATAATATCACTGACAGTTGACTGTGGAATATTTAGTAGTGAGGAAATTTCACGACTGGACTTGTTGCACAGGTGGCATCTTATCACAGTACCATGCTGGAATTCACTGAGCTCCTGAGAGCGACCCATTCTTTCTCAAATGTTTGTGGAAGCGGTCGGCATGCCCAGGTGCTTGAAGTTACACACCTGTGGCCATGGAAGTGATTGGAACGCCTGAATTTAATTATTTCGATGGGTGAGTGAATACTTTTGGCAATATAGTGTATGTGAAAACGTGATTTGTTTCATAATATGTCCCCTTTAAGATATTATGCTTTAGTCAGACAGAACCTTAAATTCTTATAATGTCTCAGTTTAACACTGGTCCTTACAATCTCTACAACGATTTTTTTGGGAAACCTGGGGAAAGTATTCTGTACTGCACAGTTCAAATTAGCATAAAGGCAAGTAGATGGAAACTGCACTGTTTCTCATCACACCCTCAAGCTGCAGAAATGTATTCTTCACACACCATCACGACCGCACAAACTTTTCACTTTATGGAAGGGAAGGAAAAAAAAAGAAGGTCCGGCCAACTTTTCTTGTTATCTCAGACGGTGTTGTACCTGACGAAGCATTTTATGGAGACGCTACGCTCCACAGTTAGTGTGGGAGGTGGGGAGGAAGTGGGAGAAGGTCGGCTGAAGTTTAACATCATCGTCTCATCTGCAAAACTCTTTCTCCCTCTAAATAATTGATCAGTCTGGGGGTTTTTTGTCTTTCTTTTTTTTGGAAATCGTACCTTGTCTGAGCCGGGGGACTGAAAGCAGCGATTTTAAAAGTCTGACTGATGTGATTAAAAAAATAAATAAATAAAAAAACCAAATAAACAAGAAAAAAAAATCCCCCTTGTGTCTTTTATTGATGTGTTTGAGCCTTTTATGCTTTCCGACACGTTTTCACATTGTTATGTCTGCGGGTAAAATAAAAAATCGAACATTTTCGGCGTTTCCTGCTCGGAAATCTTAACAAGGAGCGCTGTTAGTCTACATCCATAAGAGTAAACGCTACATGAAACACTTAGCAAGGAGGACAACGGAAACTCAAAAGGAAAAACATCTTTCTTTAATTTCACGTTAACAGATAACAACAATCACACGTAGCGTTCACATTAGCAAGTGACAAAGGGTCAAGCAATTCTACGTACGTGCATGACACCCGACGTCTCCTAACTAAAAACGTCACCACGGGAACGATCAAACGGTTTTTCTTAGATTATATGAGCGATCGACCAATCAGGTTAGAGAATTCAGATGCGCTGAGGGAGAACTAAAATCGATGCGCCTTCTGACCGATCAAATTTAAAACAAGCTGTAGTAAACATGTTATTGTGTACGCTTAGCACGTAATATTGGAATCTTAAAAAATAAAAAATGTAAAAAAAAGACCACGCCCACAATACGACGATCGCTCGTGAGCACCGCGTTACTTGCTGATGTGAACGCAGTGTGCAAACTTTTATCAATCTGGCAAAAAACAAAAGCGCATCCAAGTTATCAAACGTCACTGCTTCCTGTCTCGCTTGTCTCTTAGAGCAGCAGAGCGCTCACCTTGGTTCAGTGTCGAGGTGCTGTTGATGTCTCCGGAGATGAAGGAAGACTCAGACTGCTTCCTAACTGTGTCGTTCCACATCCGCCTGATACGGCTCTGTGACACACACACACACGCTGTTAGCACATAAAAAGCAGCACTAATTAACCAGCAGCAGAAGGTAACGATGATCGTTATGCTCTTCGGCACACAACCCCGTGCCCTCCGGGAGCAAACGCGAGGACGGCGCACGAAGAGACACCAAAAAAAAAAAATTAAAATCATAAATAAATAAAAATCCTGTTCATACTAATGGCCGCGACGTTATTAAAATAAGACGTAATAGCTGTGAGCACTTCTTCACGGAACAGCAATAACAATATACGTTTATGGCGTCGTTACGGGGCTAGCGCTACAAGACGTGTAAAAATCGAAACCATGCTGGGGTCTATTTAGCAGAATCCGGGGTTGGTAAGACGCTCTATTATAGCGAGCTTGTACAATGACATGGATGCTGGTAAGAACACTACAGGTGTGAGGAAGAGTCACGCTGATGACATCGATGCACTAACAGCGACAAAGGGTCCGGGTCGCTTCGAGCTAGTTCATTTGCTTGCGAGGGAATATAAATCCCGCTTGCAATTGATTTCCCCTTTGTTGCCAAAACCTACTAACCACAATTAGTCCCGAAGAATCTCATTTAAGAGACTGATTAGGTCTGCGCAGGATGAGAAATTAACTTCTGCAGAATGTGGGGTTTTACTCAGGAGGAGGTGCGGGGGGGGTTAAATGAAGTCCCTGATATGTTAGTGGGAAAAGTCGTAACGTGACGTCCTTCAAGACTAACTATACAGTAGCGGTAACAACAACCGATACATACATACAGACCTGGACAGTCGTGACCCAAATTTGAGAAAAGTTCATAAGCTAGATACAGTGTTTGTTGTTGTTTTGTTGTTGTTGTTCCTGTCGTTCCCTGAGGAATGTAAGAAAATCCATTATGTGTTTTTTTTTTTTTTTTACGATTTGTATCTCGGCGAGTCTTGAAAATCTCAGAAAGCATTTATTAAATCAGCCGCAAAAAAAAAAAAAAAAAAAAAAGCCCAAAAGCGCAAAATCACTTATCATGTTCAGAAGCTGGTGTTCTTTCTTTTTTTGTGGATCCATATTTGTCAGAACAACAACATTAAAAGCGGCCGGGCCGCTGATGGAGAAGTGAAAAGATGGCGTGTTAAGTGCTTTACCTGAGTAGCGGAGGAGTAACGCGCTGTGGAGCGAGACGTGGACGTTTTGCCCACGCTGTGAGAGCTGTCCGGGGGCAAAGCGCCGCAGCACTGGGACTGACGGAAACACTTCCCGTATTCTTTGCGCACCTGCAGGAACGTGAGAAGAAGAACGGATTGATTCTGTTCGGAGGAAACGTGTGCGTCATATGATTAGTACGGAATGAAGCACTTCAGGGGGGTGTTAGAGGAAAATAATGAGGCAGAGTCACCGTTACTGCCCTGAAGAGTTTTATGCCTCTTATACCGCAGCAGTACTTTTTATCCATTTGTAGCTACATTTAATATAAATAACTGTATTCCTCGCAGAGCGAATGTCCACATAGCGCTTGTTTCTGAGCTCCAGCGAGAGAAAAAGCCCTGCACCTGACTTCTTCTTTCAGAGCGCTCGGCCGCATTTCTAATTAAAAAAAAAAAAAAAGAGCGCTGATGTCATCACTGTTGCTCATGTTCAGGCAACCAATCATATGAGGTGATCCGTTTTCAAGATATTGTCGTCATAGAAACAAAACCAACACTTTCTGCCAAAGGAAGCGCACTACATGGACACAAGCCCGAAGTGTTCCCCAGCACCCTGACAATGCTCTTCTGCCTGAAATAATAATAATAATAATAATAATAATAATAATAATAATAATAAATAATAAACGCTATCCGGACACATATCATAATACAGTAGAAGTACCTTTCATCCATTTATAGTTCCAGTTAATAGTGTCATATGTCATTCCATCATGTATCTAAAAAAAATATATATATAAAATAAAAAAAAGTCCTATAAAGGCCCTTTTATTCCTCTTATATCACGGCGATTTGACATCAATTAGGCGTTTTCAGTTGTAGAACACCCGTGAAACACGTTAGTACCTGTAGGTATCATTCTCTCTCTTGAAGCTAATAATTAAAAAAACCACACTGTTACAAAGTGCTGACACTTGAAACTCCTTCCAGGAAACATTAAATAAACATCTCCTTACAGAGAACTTCTGTCTGGGAATGAGCTGTTACCATGGAAACCAACATTAACGTAAACCTTTGATTGGAATTAGTTTCAGAGCTGCTGTTAAAGACGATTAAAGGCGCAATCATCGATTCTACTTCAACATTAGCTGTCCATTGTGTGTGTGTGTGTGTGTGTGTGTGTGTGTGTGTGTGTGTGTGCGTGTGTGTTGTGACAAAGGCCTATTTGGTGAAACATTAGACATGGATTTTGGATTTATTTTTATTTGGATTTATCATTTGGATATAAATTAGACATAAGAATGTCTTTGTGCACAGAATAAAACCTTTTATGCTCAAAGCACGGCTTGTAAGTAAGAACTGACTCTGTTTTTCTGTCATAGCTTCCCGTAAAGCTCCCACTCCAACCTCTCTTCCCACTCCTGTGCCCATTCCGAAGCCCAGCTGCGGCAGGAGCCACCCAAAGCGAGTTCCTCGCGGGCGCATCCTGGGAGGCATTTCGGCAATGGCCGGCTCTCACCCCTGGATGGCGGCGCTGTATATCGGCGATGAGTTCTGCGCTGGCAGCCTGGTCTCATCCTGCTGGGTCGTGTCAGCCGCGCACTGCTTCCTCCGCAAGTGTGTGTGTGTGTGTGTGTGTGTGTGTGTGTGTGTGTGTGTGTGTTTACACTTTATAGACCAATGGAAGAATAATACATATATAAGAAGTGATGAGTTTAATATGGTCAGAAAGCAAACATACACCAATAATATAATACCAATACTAATCCCATCATCCAAATCCAAAGTCTTTTGCATGCTGCATTTGCTCCTAAATCCATAAATGGCCACAGAATTAAGAATTCCCATTTTTGGAAATTTCGGAGAGTGAAAACTGATTTTTGCTTTCCTGAAATTGTTTGCACAAAGCAAGTACATTGCGCCCCCTAGCGTCCTATAGTTTGTTCAGCTGCTGTCCAACAAACAGTAGCATTAATTTATAAATGGTGAGAAGTAGAAATACAGTATTGGTTGGTTTTATTTGCCTTTGTTTATTGTGTTACATGAGAGAAATATGGGAATGTGTGCTTCACATTGACTCTCCAGCAAATCATATCTTCAACATTTGACTTGGGTTGCTAGTTATTTTTTATTCCTGACCTTTTCCATCTCTCTCTTTCTTTATTTCTCAGTCCCGTGCTGTCGACGGTGCGTGTAGTGCTTGGTCAGCACGTTTTTAACGACTCGAGCTCCAACACGCAGACATTCGGCGTAGAAAAGTACATGTTCTACGACCAGTACAATCAGTTCAGCCCAACAGTGAATGATATTGGTAAGTGGCCTAAAATAGCAAGCACAAAACTAGGAGCTTTTATTACATGCGATAATTCCAACGATTGCTCAGAAAGTGTTGATTCATTTCCTATAACAGCAGCTCATTTAGTAGTTTCATCTAAATCAGGTTTTGATCAATAGAAAATAGTAGCAGCTATTTAACAGAGACTTGGTATGGTGGAAGCCCAACATAATCTACATGCAGTGTTTTCTTTGATGCAGTTTTTTCTTTGATAAAAAAGTTATAATTGTTGATATGGTGACGCTCCGTGTAATTAAGTTGTTTGTTTTCTGTTTATGGGATTTATGGGTTTCCAGATTCAGTGCTTTGTAACAGGAAGAGGTTTTGGTTGTAAAATTTAAAGCTGTTCCTTTAAGGTGCACAGAACATAAGTGATAACAGGACCTAAGTCGTCTCCTGGACTTTCCGTGACATTAAAGTTAACTATAAATGGATAAAAAGTATGATATTGTTTTTTAATAAATTAAAACCTGTAATAGTTGGCGGTTTGTTGTGGTGTAATAGGAATAAAACAGTTCAGGACGTGCTTTGAGCACCCATGTTTTATATAAATATAAAATGTTTATACAGTTAATGTTATGACACACCTGCATGGTTATTTCATGTTTATGCATTCCTGCTGAAGATGCAGGTTGTTAGATTACACTTAGCCCACATCTGCGTAACATGGATTGTGTTTTTATGAAAGTGGAAGATTTAAATATAAAGCGTGTGTGTGTGTTTCTGATTTACAGCCCTCGTGAAGCTGAAGAAGGTCAATGGGCGCTGCGCTCGTAAAACCAAGTTCATTCGGCCGATCTGTCTGCCAGACGAGTCCATGACGTTCCCAGACTTCACGTGCTGCACCATCACTGGCTGGGGACACATGCAGGAGAGTATGTGAACACACACACACACACACACACACACACACACACACACACACACACACACACACACAGTGCACACAGCCTTCCTGCTATTTAACCCTACACTAAGTGACTGCAGTGTCATGTTGTTAAAGAAATAATCTAGCTTTATTCTGGCCTGTCGACTTATACATGTGGAATGTGAGGGTTTTTTACAGAGGAATTTCGTAAGGCTTTCTTGTCCTTAGAAAAAAACACCTCAAAGCTGACTTATTATGGAATTTACAAGTGCAGTTATTTATTGTAGTCCATGAAGAAACATTATGCAATGCATTTTTCTAAAGCAATTTTCAGTTAAATGAACTTGCAGAGGTGCCAAAATATATGTCATAGCATTTACCATTTTTGACCTCTTGCAATGGCGATACAGAAAACTTTCTGCCTTTTCAGCAGTGATCAGGACAAACACCAATAACACTGAGCAGGTGGAAAAGGCAGTTTACTAAAGAGGGAAATGCCATGCATACAGTCATGTATGCGTGCATGCATGAATTGTGATCAGTGCGTTCATATTCCTCCACTTTTTGAGCCAGTAGAACAGAAGATGGTGATGCTCTGGGCTTTGGTCAGGAAAAGCACAGGGTTGAATGTGCTGTTTATCATTTGTTCTGTCCTTGTTTTGCTCTTTCTGCTGACATACGCTCGGGTTTCTGTGACAAAGCTTCTTCTTGGCTCCTCCGCTATTTGTTAATTAAGCTCCCAATCCGTATGATGATGGAAAGAAGCTGTAGTTATTTGTTACAGAAAGGTCGAATCATATACAGATAAAACCAAACATGTTTCGTGTGCTCAGAATTCCTTTTATTGTATTCCTTAAGTATGCAAAGATGGATAAAATACATAAAAACAGCTTTAATAAGGCATCTTCCTTTAATTCTCGCTCATGTCTCATCCTAAGTATTTTATTGTTGAAATGTAATGATTGACGTTTGTTTGAAATTGTATTGGACAGTGTAGTCACATATTTAACTCCTATTTTGCCAGAGTTTTGTAAATGTGCTCGTATTTCTGGTGTCACTAAGTTTGTGTATGGTTGTGTGTGTGTGTGTGTGTCTTAGAGGGAAACTCGTACTTCTCCCTGAGAGAGGGAACTGTGATGCTTATCCCAGATGAGAAGTGTTCCTCCCCCGAGGTGTACGGTTCGGAGGTGAGAGACGGGATGCTGTGTGCAGGTAGTAACCGCTGCGTGGATGCTTGCCAGGTGAGAGAAGTGTAATCTTCCAATGCGGTAGCATACTAAAGCTGTGTACAACAAGCGGAAGTAAGAGTGTTTAAAATGGGAACTGTAAACAAATGCACTGAAAAACGAGCTTTAATCACAAAAAAAGAGAACATGCTGTTATGCAAGTCTTAAACACTCTGGCTGGTCCTGGTGCTTCAGCAAAGTTTAATGCTTATAACCTAATGGGTTAGGTAAAATCTGAGTCACTTCCAAAAACCCTGTGGTCAATACACAATCACTGGCCACTTTAATAGGAACACCTGTACCCTGCTCATTCATACAATTACCCAATCAGTCAATCATATGGAAGCAGAGCAATGGGTATAATCATGCAGATACAGGTCAAAGGTTAACGTTCACATCAGACATCAGAATGGGGAAAAGTTTGACCTCAGTGTTATTGGTGCCAGAATGTTCCGGGAACATTATTTTTTGGTTACAGGAACGTTCTGTGAAGTTTTGTCTTGTTGTCCTGTGGTTTGCCAGGAAAGCGTAAACATAATGTTAGTTTTTGGTTGCATGTTTTGGTTTATGGAACGTTCTTCTAACTGTAATGTGAGAACCTTTGGTTCCCATTTGGTTGTATTAATGTTCCCCTAGCAGTAGCCTGGGGAGAACGTTCTGTAAACATTGGGAGAGGGATTTTGTAAAACCAACCATAGAACCATAAGCTAACATTAGTCGAACATTCTGTGTGAATTAAGAAGAGAATGGCCAGACTGGTCAAAGGTGACAGGAAGTCTATAGTACCTTACAACCATGTTGTGCAGAAAGTGCCTCAGATGCACACAGGCACACCGACACCGGACCGTTGAAGACTGGAAAAACTCTAGAGACTCAATCATGAGTGTTTTATTAATACATTAAAGAAGTGAGGCAAAATCTCAATCTCCAGACCAGAAAGTGAGGAAGGCAGCGTAGGATGGATTAGAACTTATATGTCCGGAGAAAAAAGGATCGGAAAGAAAATGGAGGCAGATATAATGGCTTGTTATACTGATATCAGTTTTTCTTTTTATTATTAATTAAATTTTTCACTATGAATATTTTATATACAAAATATATAAACATATATTATTTGACCAGCTTTGTTACATGTAATAATGAACATCTGTGAAACATAACATACAAAAGGTCATGTTACTATAAATTTCTTTGTCTGTTTAAGTATTTATTTTGTAATTTCATTATTTGTACCATCGCAACATAATGTGAAAGGTATAACGAATAAAAATTTCTCAATCCATAGTAATGTAAATTCTTATCCGTGTGTGTGTGTGTACAGGGAGACTCCGGCGGGCCCCTGGCATGTGTGCGTAATGAAGTGAGTTTCCTCTACGGTATCATTAGTTGGGGTGACGGTTGTGGACGGACAGGGAAACCAGGAGTCTACACCAAAGTCACCAAATATATCACCTGGGTCAATCGCATCATCCGACGCAAAAAACCCTCCCGGAAAAAAGAGCTTTAGCGTGTGTCTTAGCATGTAATCGTCATGTGTGTTGCGAGACGTTTTTTAAAGAACTGTGAAAAAAAGAGTATGTTTTATTATCTAATAAATTATATTGAACCACGATTTGTTATAGCCTCATGTCACTTGAATAAACGTTGTCATTTTGACTTGAATGTCGTCCACTGGTTGTGTTATTTTTGGGAATACAGGCTGAGCACGTCAAGGTTTATAACCGCTCGAGTTTGTCTGCTTCTGACAGCTGCGTGATGCTTTGTGTAGCGCTTTTGTTTGTCTTGTTTAATTGAAGCATTTGATCTTTGACCCTGTTAATTGGTTAGATTCGAGCTTCTGGCAAGACAACTGTTTAAACATGGCTGTGGAGTGATGGAAAAAGAAAGATGATAATTGGAGAACCGTTATGGATGTGAATACTATTCTGCAGCTCTTCAGTGCGCTGTGTATAGTGTGCATTAGCAGGTAAATGGTCATGTGACCTCTTGATGTGATTATGGTCAGTCAGAAATATTTGGTAAGTTGGGATTCTGCTGATTTTTCTCATTTAGGGGCAGACAGGGGTGTTCCCACCTCCATTTCAATTTTGTGAAATATCGCTTTTGCGATATTTTAGGTTTATTATTTTAGGAATTCAAGTGTTTCCATTGCTCGTTTTTCAGTATTTTATAAATGTTGTAAAAGGTTAACAGAAACCTACACACCATTTGCAATTGGGTTTTGCCAACTTTTTTTTTATTTTTTAAACTACTTCTATTTTGCGCAGAACTGCAACGTTAACCTTCTGATGCAATACTGTCTGATGAGGTGTTTCGTAAGGGAAGGCAAAGCTATAGGCTTAGATATGACGTCACCCTGCCTGAACTATCCAAAAGTAGGCTATGTCATAATCATAATAAACATCACCATTAGGCTCAGTGTCTGTCAGAAATGGTTTGCTATTAAAGTAACAACAGCAATAATACAACATAATAAGTTTCTGCGTCTCTTAAGATGTTAAATACGGACCACATGTTATGATTTTGCGCATTTCCTCCATGTCACCTGTGCTCTTCCGTCCACACGGGAAGTCCTGTGTTTAAGGCGCGTGCGGATCTCAGCGGCGCCGCCAGTTATTTTGAAAAGTGATCCGCGCGCGCCGCGGAGCCGCAGCTGTTCACGAGCCATGAGCGGAGGAAGATGACGGATTCATCGGTCGCGGAAGGACACGTTAAAGTCAGAGACGGCAAAAAGGCGAGCGAGCTTTTTATTTAAAAATAAAAAATAAAAAAAAGCAGATAGAAAGCCAGAGACTTTGTTTTTGTTTTGGTGTGCTCCTGAGAGTTTATTTTGCGTGTTGTTTGTATGTTCCGCAGTGGAAATCTCGGTGGGTAGTTCTGCGTAAGCCCTCACCGGTGGCGGGTATGTAACCATTAAATCTGACACTGCGACCCTCACTGACCCAGCCAGCAGCACGAGCCTCGCTACTTTTATAAGCAACATTATTATTATTACAAACTTTTCTCTAGTTTACTTCTGTTGACTTTTGCGGTGTTAATTTTGATACAATGTAACATATTACAGTAACTAGTAGCGTGTATATGATACATTACAGCTGACACATTAGTGTGTGTGTGTGTGTGTGTGTGTGTTGTTATTTTTGCTTAGTTTGTGTGTGGTCCCCACAAGGAAATGCATAAACTTTGAATGAAAGGTCCTCACAAGTCATTCCTTACAGGAATGTGCGTGATAGTTTGTTTTCTGCACTCATGCTCTGCTTCCTTCTGCAGGACTTGACTTAGCATTATGCTACATATTCAGCAGATATCCTTGGATCACTTGCTTATATCATGTTCCCCATTCACAACTTTGGCTCTCCCAGTTTAGCTCCCTGTGTGTTGGATTACATTTAAAGACACAGCGGTTATATGTTTGAATATTTTCAGTCCAATTCCAGTATTAGAGCCCAGAGTATCATTTAAAGCCCAATACTAACTACTAAGATACTGATGTATTTCAGTGACTCAGTATTGTAAAACCGCTCATGAATTATATTTGACCTGAGGCCAAATTCTCATTGAGCAAATGCTATTTGGGCCAGACCCGTAATACTAAACATCTCAACACCTCACACACTTTAACACACACTCCCTAACTCTTGGACACTTAAAATCCCATCACTCAGTGCTTCACACCGCACACTTTTACAACGTCAAAAACAATTGTTGAAAAGAATTATTTAATAATAATGTATTGATTATGATTTCTTGATTGCAGTGTTTTTCAGACTTGTCCTTCACGAGGTTAAATCGGGGACGTGTTAGAGCAGGAAACAAAAATGGGAAGGAAAAAGAAAGACCTGTGAGAGACGATCAGCGGAAAATCATTTTAGTCACGTTGTTAATGATCAATCTGTAATACTTCAAACAGTTAGTCTTTGAATTAGAATAAAAGTCTTTATGCTTAGCTTTACAAATTTTTGAATTAGGAGATGACTGTTCCAGTTCATTCATGTTAGTTGAGTACTTATCATTTAAACGCTAAATATAAACACAAAGTATTAACTTTACTGGAAGCATATTACTAAGGAATCAATTATGCTGCCGCTCGTCCTCCGCTGAAATTTTAATCTATATAGAACAGCGTGTTTCCTGCCCCAGTGGGGCAAGTGGACATGATGCAACTGTGTAAGCAGCTTTCCTTCTTTATGTTAGTGTTCCTAAGTTTTCATGCTTTTACATGTTAATATGTAAATTAACCCCATGAAATTGTGATGCATCAGTTAGTTGCATGTGTATGAGAGTGTATGAATGTGTGTGAGCGTAGAGGTCATACTCCTGATGTAGCTGTTGTGACAGCTGTCCATGATGAATACGTGTGATTTGGTGTGGATGAGAGAACGAAGGGTGATGTTTTAACAGTTGCTGCATTTCCTGGGACTGGGAACAACAGGGACACTTTATACCTGATTTATAAACACAAATATTAGCACTCCACATTCCTCCCATCTCGCTGCCAGTTCAGGTCACTTCAAGGTGTTTTACTGGCATGAAAGGCAAAGGTACATACATGTTGCCGATGCTTGTTTCTCAGTTACTTTCTCTGCCACAGACTGCCTGGTGTTGTTGGTGTCTAAGGAGCGCGGTGTGAAGGAGCGGAGCAGCATGGTTTTGGAGCACATCTGTGGTCTGGAGGTTGGAGCGAGTAGCGAGGGAGTCGCCTATGCGATGACAATCCTCAGTTTGACTCAGATTGTTCAGCTGGGGTTTGATAGTAAGGAGGCCCTACTTGCCTGGGACCTTCGGCTTCGCTACTATCTAGGAGAAGGTGAGTTTGACTGTGACTGGCATTAACATATATTAACATATATTTATATTACATTTATTTTACATATATTTTTATAACATATATTGACAAATTAATTAGAATTTAAAATATTTATTTCTTGAATGCAAGTGTCCCTGATGTTGATATGCCATGTAGAGCTAAACTCTGTGCTCATAAAATGGCATATACACTCACCAGCCACTTTAATAGGAACACCTGTACACCTGCCCATTCATCCGATTGCCTTATCAGCCATGTAGCAGCGGTGCAAAGCAAAGTGCTTCAGTTCACATCAGACATCAGAATGGGAAAAAATGTGACCTGAAAACGGCACACACCTTCGATGAGAGAAGGTGATGTTTTTCCATTATTTAACTGTCCAGTTAGAGTGACCCTGTACCCCGTCTAGCCTCTGATTCTTGTTTTGGCTCTGGAGTGGACAGTGATGTGGTCTTCTGGTGCTGTAGCCTATCTACCTCAATGCTTGTAAAAAGTGGAACTGCTGCTCATTGGATGTTAAAATTATGATTTTAATGGTTTCTAGATTCATGTTCTTGGCTGACAGGAGTGGAACCTGTGCTTTTGTTAGCCCGTCCAACATGAGCTTCAATGTTTTGTGCATGCTGAGATGCTTTTCTGCTCACCATGGATGTAATGAGTGATTGTATTAGTTAATATATCCTTCATGGCAGCTTGAAACAATTTGACAAATTTCCTCTGACTTCTCTTATCAGCAAGGCCCTTCCACCCACAGAAGTGTCGCTCACTCATTCTTTTGCACCACTCTGTTTAAACTGCGACGAATGTTGTGCATGAAACTCCCAGGAAATTAGCAGTTTCTATAAAACTCAAACCAACAACCAAGTCACTGAGATCACATTCCTCCCCATTCTGATGTTTGATGTGAACTGAACTGAAGCTCTTGTCCTGTATCTGCCTGATCTTATGCATCGCACTGCTGCCACATGATCAGCAGGAGGACAGGTGTTCCTATTAAAGTGGTATCGCCTTCATTCTATGCATCCACAATAATATTTTTGCGTTGCTGATATTTCACAAGTTTTTATATGTATATTCATGTATGTCCTACCAGAACAGAAGCAACCATTTTTAAGTACACTACAACACATAGTTAGCCTGAATCCCAAATGTTGGCCTGTTTACTACATATACAAAAAGAAACAATCCGTTCCCACCGAATACGTTTCCATTCTCTCTTCCTTAATGAGCGGATTCCTGCAGTAGCAGTAGTCAGTATTCCAATTACTGTCCACAGTTGCCAGCTCTGAATAGCCAAAATAGTAAATACAGGCTGCACAGTTTAACACGCTGATGATCCAATTCCTGCAATGTTGACAGCTTTCCACACTTGCACTTGAACATTGCATTAGAACTAAAAAATAATGATCACAGTGCATTGATTGATTGATTGATTCAACTGTATGGGTGTAATACTTCATTTATAGGCATTATTAACAATGTGCTGCATGTGAGTCTAGTCAGCACATTCAGCTTTTTAATCACACTGCATGTCTATGAGCTTTAAATGATTTCCGTCAACCAAGTGTGATTATTAAATGGACAGAGAGGGGAAAAAGAAGAGTTTGATCACAGTAAAATTTGTTGTTTGAAATATGTTGAACAAAATGTTGCTTGTTGAAAATCAGTGTAATGCCTTTACTCATCTAATATTAGCAATATTAAAGGCTATTACATTGGAATAACATGAGATATGTAGGTTTTATCAGTCATTATCCCCGCCCCCCTTTTTTTTTTTTTACAGAATCTCCAGCCAATGTTTCTCTCACACTCGTTCCAGTACTCAAAGTAACCGACACAAAAATTTACATGCCTATTATTTTTCTATGGATAATTTGGATTATATTTATAGGATTGCCCAGATCTCTCATTTGCACAGACCTCAATCAAGCTTGCTCTATTCCGACTGCGGTGTTTACATAACCCAATAACCCTCGTGACAGCTCGGTCGGAGTAGAAAATGTTTGTTAGTCCGCATGTAAACGTAGCCATTGAAAAATGTACATGCAGCGAAGTGCACAGGCAAAACGTGGCATAAAATGACAACAGAGTACAGCGTAGCTTATCCAAAGTGACAAGCATAGAGTTGAGCGATTGAAGACGTACTTGCCCAAGGACCTGTCCTGAGAATCAAACTCCGAAACATCCGGCAACTGGCACAGTACCTTAACAGAGCTCTGCAATACTGATTGTTGTAGAACATAAAAGAAAAGCAATACGTTTTATAGAGCAGATGATGAGGATAAGGAGAGTGATGTAGTGTATTGTACCTTGAACACATAACTCAAACATTTTAAATAGCTTACAAGTTTTTATGGAATAAATACAAATGAACAAATGTGTAGAAATGTGTTTACGCTCGAAGGTGCCCTTAAGCAGTAGAGTGAAGGCTGTTAAATGGCAGGCCTTGATGTGCATTCCAGTTATTAGCCTCATAAATCTAGCAAGCAAATAACCCAATGTGACCTGTGTGTGTGTGTGTGTGTGTGTGTGTGTGTGTGTATGTGTGTGTGTGTGTAGGATTGGGATTTGCAGTTACTATACTGAGGGGGCAGGCACAACATGGTGTGAAGTCACCTGCTTGCTGTCACTGTGTGTGTGTGTGTGTGTGTGTGTGTGTGTGTGTGTGTGTGTGTGTGTGTGTGTGTGTGTGTGTGTGTG
>JAQQZR010000013.1:6360481-6371208 GCA_030068235.1 Notoglanidium macrostoma | reverse complement strand
TATGTGTGTATGTGTGTGTGTGTGTGTGTGTGTGTATGTGTATGTGTATGTGTATGTGTATGTGTATGTGTATGTGTGTGTGTGTATGTGTGTATGTGTGTATGTGTGTATGTGTGTATGTGTGTATGTGTGTGTAAGCGAGCATTTGAAAATACTGACTACAACAGGTTAACAGCTATAAATGCTCATTAGTTTAGGTTTCTAAGGAACATTACATTAGTAATGAGTACAGTGTCATAACCACCATACAGTTTAATCATAACATATGCTGTATGTCAGTTATTTATGCTTTCCACGCTATTACATATGTTCTATTTGTGCCTAAGCTCCTGGTGTTTATTTTCAGTTGTGTAATAGGTCATGCACATGTGTGGTGTTCAGCTAGCTCATTAGAGGCTAACAAGCGTGTGGGTGCATCAGTCAGCTAAGATTTGTGGGTATTCCTGTTCTCACACCTCTCACTAGCCAATCAGATCTGAGCTTATCAACTATTCTTAAACTTAAAGACAGAATAACTAGTGAGTGAGGTGGGGGCTAAAGTCACATCAGAGCCTCCAACACACTTAATCACTTGTAGTACATGGTCCCCCTTTCCTCCTCCTCTACTTCTCCATCTCTCTCTGTCTCTCACTCTTTCAGTCTCTCGTTTTCTTGCACCATTCATTTGCAGTAATAAGAGCAGTGCTGAGCCTGAGTTTATGCAGCTGATGTGTTGGCTCTGCATATTTCACAACCCATTCACAGTAACTTTTCTTTGGAATCAAAATTTATTGCCTTTGTCATACGAAAAATTGTTTTAATATTCCTTATTAGCATTGTTGTTGAAAGATCAACAGTCTCCCTCGGTCCGTGTTTGTATTTGGCTGCATGCCATCATTCCCACATGTCAGGCCTATTAATAGTAGTTAAATGTTAGACAAACAGCAAGGCGTTTGCCTCAACACCCCACCCTCTATGTCCACTGGCTCTGCAGTACAAAAATACACTGACAGAGGGCAGCATTTCATATTCAAACCCCATCGACAACATTCCACTAATGTAGAAAAGTGAATAACACATAACACTTCGATTAGTATCACATGGTTTTTCTTGATTTTGTGCTACATCACAGCTGTATTTTACGTTATTAATACTTGTTGTATTCCTTATTTTACTTATCAACTGTAATCTGCCTTATCAGTAAAAAAATAGTATTGCTTGATTTCTTTCAGGCTTAAAAGTAAATACTTGCTCTAAAGAGGTGATACAGATTCAGCTGAAAAGCTCATCTTTTGGGAAAAAAAAAGTTTACCTTAATGAAACAAATAGCATGCTGGAACAAATTGCAAACAAATTTTAGCTTTAATTTCCTGACATTGACATCTAGATGTGTTTAAAAAAAAAAAGAACATGGCGGCTTATAACATGGCACCTTTTGTTTGAACCCGCCCATTTTTCAAGTGATCAAAAAATATTAGTCATGTGACTGATGGGTGTTTGTTTGTTACCCAGGTGTGTCCTGTTAGATTGATTGCTTAAACACTTAAAAGTCCTGAATGTCTAGTCTTGGTTTGATCTCTGGGTTTCACCTGTTAAGATTGCTTTTTTTTTATTAAAAAGGATAAACCAACATGAAGACCAGAAAGCTGTCTATGGGAGAATAGCAAGCCATTTTGAAGCTGAGAAAAGAGGGAAAACTGATCAGAGCCATTGCACAAACCTTGAGCATAGCCAGTACAAGAATTTGGAATATCCTGACAATGTTCTACCAGCTGGACATTGACCAGGTAAGCCAAAGAAAACAGCAACAGTTGATGGCAAAAACACTGAGAGCTGTGAAGAAAAACCCAAAACAACAGTCATTGACCCCATCAACAACCCCCAGATGCAGGGGTGAAGGTCTCACAATCCACTTTCAAAGAAGACTTCCAGAGCAGAAATAGAGAGGTCATTCCACAAGATGCAAACCACTCATCAGCAGGAAGAATTAGAAAGCCAGGCTGGAATTTGCAAAGAAATACCGAGATGAGACACTAAAGTTCTAAAACCAAGAAATCAAGCATGGGAGAGGTAGTGTCATGGCTGGGGCTCGCATTGGCTGCTTTTGGAACAGACTCACTAATCTTTATTGATGATGGGACTCATGATGGTAGCAGCAGATTGAATTCAGAAGCCTACAGAAAACTCTGCCAATTTACAGAGAAATGCATCCAGTCTAATTGGGAGGAACATCACGCAGCAAGAAAACGATCCAAAACACACTGCCAAAACCGCAAAGGGCTTCATCGGTGGAAAAAGTGGAAGGATTTAGACTGGCAAAGTTAATCACCAGACCTTAACCCAATTGAGCAGCATTTCACCTCCTCAAGAGAAGACTAAAGGGAGAAACCCCTCAAAACAAACATCAGCTGAAAGAAGCAGCTCTAAGCCTGGAAAATAATCACGAAAGAAGAATGCAAGAGTTTGGAGATGTCATTGGGTTATTGCAAGCAAGTGATATGCAACCAAATAGGATTGTTTAATTTATTTTAAGACTGTCAAAATCTGTTCCAATACTTTTGCTCACTAAAGGTGCCATGTTCTAAGTTGCTCAACACATCTCTATGTAAATATCAAGAAATGAAAGCTGAAATTCTGATCAAACCCAAAAGTCTTAAGTGTATAATGACAACAAAGAATTGACCTTGCCATCCCAATACTTTTGGGTGGGATGGTGTTATCGATATATCTTTTGAATACAGCCTTATTTGTGTTAAAACATAATGGTGAATAGGGAAATTTGTTCTGACAGCCCTTATCCTTATTATATGTGTTAGTAAATGATAGCCTTGCATTTGCCAACTTCTCATAGTGATAAAGTTTGTGTTGAAAGCTGCAGCCGTTGTGGAATAGTTTGCCAATGCAGTTGTAAAGCTTTTGCTAGAGCAAAAAGAATGACCTGCTCAGCGTTTATCTATAAATATTTTCTTCTTCTGTTAACTATTGAACCTGCAGATTTTAACTGTATCAAAATAAACTGGAGGCTCAGCTTACTGTGTCCCAAAATACCTAGATTTAGAGATCGCTGGTGAATTTTCCCATCTGTGTGACTCTCAGAGCCCAGTGCCAGTGCCGCATCAGCAGAGGAGCGACTGAACCAAGAGGCTGAAGAGTTGGAGAAGAGGCTCAGCCTGCTTTCACATAACACAGGTACTTGTTAAATGTTAATATGCACATGTTAAATATAGGATTCTAGGCTTCCAAATGGTACAAGAGAAAAGCGTTCACCTATTACTAGTGAGTTCAATCAGGAAAAGAGACTGATGTCATGCTTGTTGGTTACCAGGACTGTCTTTTCATTCTAAATGTCTTTCTCTGTTTGTTGTGGTAGCATCCACCTCCAGTTTCAGTTCTTCAGTAGCGGGAGATGACCATAGCATATCGGGGTCCTCCGATTCAGAAACCAGCCACTCAGATTCCAGTATGGGCAGCCGACTGACCCTGTGGGTGGAGCCGGTTCCGACCACCACAGCTGAGTCCACTAGAACTGCCACTCATGGAGAGGAGAAACTGCCAATTAATCCAGCCAGTGGGCCCAGACTGCCATCAAAGCCCACTCTCTCACGGAGGCTTCAGGAAATTGGCCGACAGAGCTCCTCAGACAGCGGCATTGCCACAGGAAGCCACTCCTCCTATTCTGGCAGCTTTTCATCCTACACAGGCAGCCTAGACACCGGGAGCCCAAGAGAGGAGTACGGTACTCTGCTCAACCTACCGCCGTTCTCTAGTCCCGAAAAGCATCAGTGTACCTGTCCGGTCAGCCACACTCATGAGTACCAAGTTCCGTCATCACTACGCTACCTGTATGACACACCCCGCAGTCTTCTTGAAGAGGCCAGAGAGCAGAAAGAAGCTACAGCCAGCGAACAGACTGAGGAAACGGTTAAAGAGCAGACTGAAGCCTCAGCTGCTGCATGCTCTATTCCTGAATCTCCCAGAGACTTGGAGACTCAGGGTTCGTCCAGCATGGACACACACTCTGACTGCCTGATTTGCTGTCCCCATCTGACTTCATCTAGAATGCTGTTCACCACCTGCCCCATCTGTGGTGGCTTAAAGGTACACAACTATGACACACTAGTGGCATTCCAGAATATCAAGCAGCATTCAGGGTAAATTATCGTAGTAATCAGTGATTTTTCATTATGTTTGCTATCAAAATGTAACACATCACAAGCCATTTTAATCCTAATTAGAAACAAAATATGTTCGATTTTTTTTCTGCATGTTTTTTTTTTTTTCTTTCTTTCTCACTGATCATTGCAGTCCTGCCAAATTAGGTAGAATGCCCTTTATTAGGTTATTTTAATAGGAGCTGAGTTGGCTGAATGATTAACGCAGTTATTTAATAATCTCTAATAATCTGATAGTCAGGTCTGGCAGGTTATGTTTATTATACTAGTGAATAAAACATTTAAAAAATAGTAGTCCATGCAAGAACAGCAGCGAATATAAAATTAAAAGTGGTAAAATGGGCTTAACCTACAAACCTGAAGTTCATTGTAGATGAGAATGTAGTTGAAAAGCGGTCTCCTGGATGGTCCTGCTAATCTCCTTTGTCTCACAAACTTCATAACTGAGAGTAAAAACAGCGGGTGAGGGAGCTGAAAGTGGATAGCTACAACACCTGATGAGGATCGCACCAACATCCAGTGGGCTCTCTTTTGAAGAAGACCAGGGATCGGTTCCCTGTACCAAACACTCTAATCTCTCAAAACAAAACAAAAACTCTCTGGCAAACAGCTGTTTAAAAAATAAAAAAAAAAAGGTTTCTTTAGAAGAGACTTCAGCCTGGATGATCATATTTCTTCTGGGTTGTCAGGTTCCTCTCCCATCTCCACTAAGCATGCTGGTAGGTGGATTGGCTATTCTAAATTGATTCGGTGATGGACTGGTGTATTTTTGAATTGCAGCCAGTATTCCTGGGATAGATTTTGGATCTTCTGTGTCCCCGAGCAGGTTTAAGCGGTTACTGAAAATGAATATACATTGAACGGACAGCAAAGAACAAACCCACAAATTTGATTTTTGATTTTGATTCGAACAAAAACACTATTTGATTTGCTTAATGGTTACTTGCTTGAACCCAACTAATTATATATATATATATATTTTTTTTTTAATAAAATTCTAAATGTGAGTGATACACAGACCTTAGTGGTGTCATGTTGCATTTAGAGAGGCTTATTTACAGGCACTACAGCAATTCTGACATGCAAGGATGGGGCATTAGGTCCTCCTGTCAACACACTCCTGTGATTTCGAGCACAAGCCCTGCAGTGTGTGACAAGTTAATCCCTGCGGATTTGTGTTAAGCGTTCGTCCTGTAAGATAACAGCCCCAAGATGGCTACTTTGAAAACTTGACCACAGAAATAGGCTCGGTACTTTAGGAAGCCTTCAGTATTCGCTTTAGCAGCTGGTGCATTTGAAATTTTGGCAAAATGCGCTTTTTGAGCACTGCATAGCATTTATGATGTTCTGATTTTCCATAACGTTTTCTGACAGAATCATGATGGCGGTGCATTCCTGTTTCCGTTCGCTGCTTCCTAGATTTAAACGACACCATCAGACAGAAGATTGAAAAATGAGTTAATATAACTCAGACACATGAGCTGCTGGTGAATACAGTTGAAGTTACATCGTGAGCACATTTGAAGCAGGAGATATAAGAACCCTTGAACAAATTATGACAGTTCTTGTCAAAAGATGAATGTGTGGTATAGCAATTACAGCAACACACACTCATTTATTCTCTCTCCCTTACTCTCTCTCTCTCTCTGTCTCTCAGTCTTTTGCAGAACATTAGCTCAACCCAGTTTATTGTGCTTTTTGCATCTTCATTTGAAGACACCACACTTAAATGCATGTTCTTTAAAAGACAAATGATAAAAGCTATGAAGATAAAGAAGTATTGCATTTTTCCTTCTCACCATCAGTGCCCTTATGAAGTGCTGTAAAGGGCTCTCTGATGCTCATGTTTCTTTGTGCAGAAGCATGTAAACCACAAATAGACAGCTGATTCTGTACCAGAATCAAACAGATTATTTTCCTATCTCCAAATCCTGTACATTAAATAGCAGTCTTAACAAGGCTTAATTAAGTAATTGCAACACATCATTACTGTCATTTATCAGATAAACTGTCTAATCGCAAGGTGATGATATTCGGTAAATCTTTTACTGGCTCTGCTCACTTAATTTGCATTTCAAGCCCTGATTTGTTTCATTCCAACCAAGCAAATTTAGAATGAAGCCAAAATAAGTAACCTCTCACAGCAACACTCCAACTCTGAATTCATTTCACTTGCTGTCTGTGTGTGAATCATTTGGTGAATCATTTTCAGCATGTGGAATTGATTCCCAAGCTTTTGGGTTGACTCTTTTAGTTTTCAATATCTGTTATCATTGAATCAACTCTTTTTGGGAATTTCAAACAAAAGCAAATAACTACAAATAGCTTCACGGATCACTGCCCAACACTGCGGAATGCGCACACTTCATGACGAGTTGCATTTTGAAGTGAGAATACATCACTCTCGTAGACTAAATGCCGGTTTAAAGCCATGTTCTGTCATTTTTAACACATCAAGGTGTTTGTCCAAAATAATAATAGATAATGTTTAGTGTTGGGGCACGAATGCACAGCGGTTAAGCGTAAGCACGGTTCAACTGCCCTTCCTTGGATTATGACATACATATAAATAAATGACTACAAATTTAAAAATTACTCTCACGAAAGCTCACCGTGTCATGAGGCCATAAGCGTAGTATCATTTTAAAGCATTTCCATGCGGCTGTACTGTTCTGATGCTCCACCAGTCAAATTTTTATCAAATGCTACAGCGTGCTACACATCGCAGTCCAACTAATCCATAATGAAATTCATTATATAGCCAATTTTCTTTTCAGCGTTGTGAATAAGTTCTTGCAGTCCTAGTTGAGTCATTCGCTTCCCAAGCAGAACTGCTAGAAAATGCAGTGCAGAATGTGCCACCTTTTGGAGATGGCGTCTGGCCAAACTGAGCCTGTGTAAACAGAATTAAAGGTGTTAAAGTTACTGTACACAACAGCATTTTCAGTCTAGTTTTTATTTAGTGCATCTGTATGGTATGTGCTACAGACAGGAATTTTACCATGTATTGAGAGAACCTGTTAAGTGAAAACTCAAGATTGACTTAAAGGATGGCAAAGGGCAGATGATGAATTCTAACAGTAAACGTTTATGTCAAATGTATTTTTGTATATCAGCTCTCATGGAAATCAGAATCAGCCCTTAGACTTACAGTAAGTGAGTTTTTAGAGTAAAATGGTTTTCTGTTCTTTTCTCATGTGTAGATGTTTCTATTCCAGCAGCAATAACTAATTTAAACATTTCTGTTCTTGAACAGAGCGCGCCCTTACCTCAGGCACGAGCTTCACTACAGCATGGCGTGCCAGGTAGGACATTCTGCATGCTAAACAGCTATTAACAACTGCACTCTAAAGCTTATGTAATTTAATTACACCAGAACATTCAGCACTGTTCAGTGATTCAGTTTAACAATTAGGCTGCATTCACAAGAACATTTTAGTCTCAAAGTCTAATCAAAAAATATCAAAATCACACCTCTTGCTATTCATTTCACCAAGAACAATGTTCACCGTACACCAACACATAGCAATGAAAGTAGATGATGCTGTTGTTGATTTTACAGGTGTTTAACGTTTGACTGAACGTTTAAGGTAACCGTTAATTCCCATGAAATCAGCATAATGCTTCAAAGTTTGGTGCATGTTACATTATGTTTATTTGTCAGTTTATTGGGTACATCTAGCTTACGTCCCACTCATTGGGCCTTTTAACAGGTACAGCTGCCTTAGGGGGATGACTGGTGCTAGCAGTCAGACCTCCCACGAGCTATCTACACATTGTGGTGGCGTAGAATTGTTTTAATGAGACATTTTGACATTTCTTTCATGGGTTTAATCAAATTCCCAATAATGTTCAAACTTCATCTGAAGTATGAACAAAAATATTCTTCAAATACATTCAACAATACATTGTATTACATTTATTTTGATCCGTATTTTCTAGCCCAGGGATTTTTCTAGCCCTGCTTATGTTTAAGGACAGTGTAATAGAAACTACTGGAAAATCAGGAATTTTGGAGGCATAACTACTTCGTTCTAGTACGTTCTAGTTCTTGTACTTCGTACTAGATCATATGCATAATTGAATAGTGCACCCAGAAAATCTACTTAAGCAATTGTGTAACCCATCTATGAACACACTTGTATTCCCCACACCAATAATGACATAGTTTTTGAATTCAAGTTGCTAACTAATTGAACAGCCCAGCAATCCTACAAAACCAATGCCTACAAAGCACACCTATATATAAGTGAAGTACCAGTAAGTTGGGTGTACCGAATAATCAAAATACTGACAACTGGAATGATTTTTCATGCATAACAATGATTGTTAGTAGTCTGATTATAACCTGTATAAAACAACAGGTAAGTAGAAACCTTTTAAAGGTTCCATTCTCAGAACGTCAGATGTTACTTCAGCAGGTGGAAAACCAGCCAGTCTCCCCCGTGATGCTTCAGCTCACGCCACCAATCTGGAGTGGAATCCCCAAACAGATTTGTTGACACGAAGCCTGTCATTTGCAAGTTCAGGGACCAACAGCAAGCTGCAAGAGGGAAGCCCTGAAAGCTATATGGACAGTCTGTCTGATCTGTTAGGACATTATTCTCCAGTGAGGACTGACACACTGTCAATTAAACCAAGCCGGTCTGATCCAGTAGGGCTTTATTGTCCTACAGGGAACAATAGCCTGGGATCAGCCCAATCTGGTTCATATGTCCTGATGTCCTCAGCATTAGCATCACCTTGGTGTCCTTCATCTTGCCAAGTTTATCCCACCATTCCTTCCCATCATACCTCTCGCTCAACAATCTATGAGAACTGCCTACAATGTAGAAAAGGTCAGGGTGGCTGCATGCCGCCCAAGGCTGTTCCTCCAGTAATTAGTAGCTTGAGCCGCCTATCTGGACAGAAGAGCACTGGTGGGCAGGGTCACTTTCCCTTTCTCCAGGACCTGAGTTCTAGTTCCTGTGGATTAAGCTCAGAGGTCCCTCCTGTGGACGAACCCCCTCATCTCCCTACTCTCACTTCCCAGCCACCCTTGCAGCTCAATAATGGAGAAACACCAGCGGGAGGTAAGGGATCAATCAAGAGCCTCAGCTAAACCCAAACTCGGCAGTCTTGTAGTCTAACCCAAGAGAACAAAAGAGAACTCACTCCTGATTTGTATTGCTTTTGAAGATCTTTCCTAAGCATTTTCTTCTCTTCTGTGTTTGTTTCTCTCTGACAAAGTAATAAAACACCTTTCCTCTTGCTGGGTTCGTGCCCTCTTCCTTTCTTGGCCTGTTTTCCTTCCTTATGCCTGCTGCTTCCACCTCCTCACCACCCCACCCCACCCCACCCTCTTTCTTTGATTTTTTTTTCTTTTCTTGCACTTGCTGTTTTGGAGTTATGGATGGTTAGAGGGAATCTCTGGCTTCTGAAATAAACTTTAAAATGAACTCATGGTGGCAGTTATTATTTTAAAGTGATATGTGATAAGCTCAGTTTTGAGTAATGGTACCCCTTAGGCCAAGACATTTTGGCAATCTAGCTAGGGCTGCCATCTGAAGCACCAGCCCACAGACTGCTAGACAAATGTTCTAACTATATTCAGACAGAAGACTTATCTGACTCTGTAACATAGATCTCAACCTACGTTCTGAAGGCAGCAGCACAGACCATTTGCATTAGATTACGTTAGATCTAATTGATATTAGATTGCATAGAGTATATGGAAAATACGATGCGAATCCTAGGCACTCATTTGTATGATATGTGGACTGATGGATCTGTTGTGCACAGCGTTCACAAAATATATATCATCCTGATAATCACTACATGTAGGCCACAGCTGATTTTATAAGCCATAGGAAACCAAAAATGTTTTTGCTTGAAGTCATATTGGCAGTTCCAGATGCTGCTCAGAGTTACAGCTATTCCCAGATAGCATTTACTGGCTCATGGACATATGCATGCATAATATCAAGATTGTCCATCAAATTACATTTTGTTTTTTCCTGTACAGATAAGAAGCAGGGAAGTCATGCAGAGAAAGGGAGACTGGATCCCGCATATGAGGTCATGGAGGGCCAAGCCACAGACAGGAGCTCAGAGGTTCAACACTGAATGAGATGAAGGGTCTGGCAATGCCTTAGACAGGCTGTGATGGGGGGAGAGAGAGAGAGAGAGAGAGAAGGAGGGGGAAACAGAATCATGTTTGTCATATCTTAAGTGTGTAAGCTAGTTGGAGCTTGTGATAAGCCCAGTGTTCTGAACAGAGTGTGTTGTGTAAGAGATTGGACAAAGAATTTTCACACCCTCCTACAAGACAATCATAAAGATAGAAGCCTCTCATGATGACACATCTTTTTTTTTCTTTTGCTTTCTCTCTCACTCAACATCCCTTTGCAAAACAAAAGAAAAAATGCTTAATGAGCACACAAACTAGCCTGGAATGAAAACCTGTAGTATAGAGTAAATGCATAAAAATCAATATTGGGTTTTCAGATGACCTTGTGTGAACTCTTAAATGAATTACAATGTAGTATTTTAGTGATAATGTTTTTTATCCAGTGTGTTTTCAAATAGCACATTGTT
>JAQQZR010000013.1:6340758-6351242 GCA_030068235.1 Notoglanidium macrostoma | reverse complement strand
AGGAGGCGTGGCCTGTGTGTGCCTGTTAGTCTCAGTGAAGGAGGCGTGGCCTGTGTGTGCCTGTTAGTCTCAGTGAAGGAGGCGTGGCCTGTGTGTGCCTGTTAGTCTCAGTGAAAGAGCCGTGTGTGTCAGTTCCAAAGCATTCCCTACCACTTTTCAGAGCTTTTTACAATTCTACATTGAAATCAAACACATTTTCTGACAATAATTACATAAGACATTAGACATAACTAATATAAATAAATAATATTAATGACTAAATTATACTAATATAATAATAACTAAATAATAAGTTATATAATTAATAATTAATTGTCGTGTGGTTTCAATCACATTTGTTTTTGCTTGGTTTTTGTTTTTTTTGTAATCTCTGTTTTGCAGGAAAAGGCACCACGAAATACGCACAGATTGACATCACTGCAACAGAGACTGCACACAGAGTGGGTACCCAGCATGCACTGGGGCGGGAGGCAGGACTTCAGAAACTGGAGCAGTGGAAAAGAGGAGGGGCACCACAGTGATGACATCAAATATCACCTTAATAATGCAGCCATTGCTCTTACAACAGTGATGTAAAGAAAAAGAGAAAAGGGTCTCAGAACAGGACAGTTAAAAGTGCCAACATCCTTCCTCACACAACTGATTTGGACGCCGTACACGTCCGTGTTAAAGGCTTCAGCTCCACTTCCTCCCAGAGCCACAGGCCAAACTAAACCAGACTGAACGGGTGGCGTGAATACAAGACAAACTGATTGAACTGAGGCAGCCGAAGGTCCGGATTCATTAGCCGGTGTTGTGTAGCTATGAGACTGTGATCATGTGGGTTTTGTTGTGTGGGTGTGTGTGGGTGGGTGTGAGTGTGATAATTTGAGCATTAGAGCTGTGAGGACAGACCGTGTGAACATGGCTGATTATAGATGAGTCACCACACGCTCTCAGCTGCCTGCAGCAACATGTCTCCTATTAATTTGCTTTAATATTCTCCTTTAATCAATTACATACACTGTTGTCCCTTAATCAAGTAGTGGACGTCTCTGACCACACAGCTGCGAAACAGTTTCTACTAAGCAATAAAAGTGGACAGGTCTGTGGGAGGCAGTGCAGTCAGTGTGTGGACAGTGTGCTAAAAGGTAACTCCTGCATTCTTGTTGCTATTCTCCTCGTCATGAAAATAGCAACAATATTTATAATCACACCCACAAGTGCCAGTGCCGTAATCTTATTCCTTACTTTTGTATTTGTGGCTATGAAAAATGGCCATGTATCTTCTTTTGAATGACGAAGGGAAACTGTGCTTATACATTGTTGGGCATTATTAAATATTCATACAAATTTAACCAGCTTTTGAATATTGTATATTTCTTCTTGTGTTTTATTGGCTTTATACTATTGTTTTATAGTACAATTAAAACCCAAAAATTGGCTTTTTGGTACTATTTGTATATTTTACAGTAGCTCTTATTTCCTTCTTTGCATTGCTTTACTTGTTTTGCAGCATGTTGGCCCATGAGTGCTAACGCTAACACGAAAGAAAGCGGGAAGAGCGTCAGTTACTCTCACTCTTACTCCCTGTTAACGTTTAGTCCTTAGGACCCCATCTATCCCTCAGGGTCAGTTAGCATGGAGCCGCACTTATTCAGGATCATTTCTGCATCTTTCTTTACTGTTTGCAGATTGGGTCTCACGCACCTGCCCTGGGAAATTCTGGGTCGCCATGGAAGCCACGGGAGGTCAGCAGAGATGACATTACAACAAGGCTGGAAATGTCTGCGCAGGCTGATAATCTGCCCTTTGGTGTCATGTATTTCCTGATTATCTGATGCAGGACATCAGTGAACATAACCTTTTGATGACCTTGAGTTATACTTATTTTGTATTTTGTTTACATATTGGACGTTAATATCCTTTAAAAGGCATTTCCTATAAAAAGTTACTTTGTTTAAATAGCCTTGTTCCACACGTGTATTGTTTTGATTTAGTTCTGTTGCTTGTATATCCTCACTAGCCTCTTTCATTAGGAATACCATACCAGTACTGGGAAGGACTCGCCCCCTTTCTTCTTTTTCATTCCCAATTCATGACACAGAGTCCACAAGGTGCAGCATTCCTGGTGTAGCAGCAACCTTATTCGGGCTGTGGCTTTCAAGCAATGCTCAGCTGGTATTAACGAGCCCGGCGTGTGCCAAGAAAACATTCACCGCACCATTACACCACCAGCAGCAGTAT
The DNA here is from genome assembly GCA_030068235.1 of Notoglanidium macrostoma. Classification (NCBI taxonomy): domain Eukaryota; kingdom Metazoa; phylum Chordata; class Actinopteri; order Siluriformes; family Auchenoglanididae; genus Notoglanidium; species Notoglanidium macrostoma. The sequence goes on along the minus strand of JAQQZR010000013.1, from coordinate 6,349,016 downwards.
CAACTGTTGACACAGGTCAGGTTGTGTCTTCAACTATCCAGTTTCAGTGTGCCTGTGTCCTGTGAAGCCTTGGTTTCCTGTTAATGGATTACAGGAGTGGAGGCTGAAGAGTGGCGCTGTTGTAGCCCATCTACCTCAAGGTTTGATGTGTAGTGCTTTCTGAGGTGCTTTTCTGCTCTCCAAAGTGGTGTTATTTGAGTTGTCAGTTCAAAGCGTTTTGGCCGTTCTCTTCTGATCTCTTTCATCAACGAGGTGTTTCCGCTTACAGAACTGACGCTCACTGAACATTCTCGTTTTTTTTTCACCCAATTCTGTGTAAATTCTAGAGGCTGAAGAGATGAGTAGTTTCTGATCTCAAACTTCTTTTCTTGTACTCAAAGCAGGAGATGTGAGCATTAACAGGAGCTCTTGACCTGTAAGGTTTTATGCATTGCACTGCTGCCACATGACTGGCTGATTGGAAAACTGCATGAATGAGCAGATGTGAAGGTGTTCCTAATAAAGTGGCCGGTGAGTGTCGTATACTGTAGACGCACCTTGAGTCATAATCTTACTTCTGCTGTTCTGTCAGTTTATTTTAATATTTCGGTTTCAACACAGTTTTAGATGAGGAATTAACCAGCCTTAATTTGTAAATAAATCCTCAGTTATTTTAAACTAAATATTAGCTGTCTTTCTAACACGGCCTTCAAAATAAAAGTTGGCTGCAATTCTGGGTTGTACATTTTTTTTTAAGAGCAGATACATATGAATTGAATCTGCTTTATGATTATTGAATATTTCTTCTCTACTTTGATGGTTTTGTAAGAAGCGAATCTCATTTCCAATGCTTTAATTGTTTACAGCATGCTTAAAGAACAAATGTTGACACGACGCTAATCAGCGAAGTCAGTTTGAACGCTTCAAGCGTCCCATTTTCCCAATCTCTTCTCCTTTCATTAGTGTCACACAGCTAGCATTTATATGCTGATTGGGTCTCAAACGTGCGCCCCAGGAAATTATGGGTCACCATGGCAACTGCAGGTCTGAAAAGTTCAGAGCAGCCTGCTGAGCTGACCTTTGGTGTCACGTATTGTCCTTATCTGAGGCAGGATGATGATGATTACCTGGTGTTGACTCCTGCTTGCATTAACAGGTAAACATGCTCCCTCAAGCATTTTAGAAATTAATGAGAAATAAAGTGTGGATGTAAATTGTACAAAGGAATTCATATGCATAGGTAATCATATGCATTGATATCCATACTGTGCAAAATTTTGTGACTGTGCATGACGGAATGAGGAATCATTTATCATAATTGTTCTGCTTCAGCCTCTGCTAGGTTTGTAAAATTGCAGGTTTCTCATCGTTTAACGCTACTTGTGAAAGCAGCTCTTTGGTGTTTGTCTCATTTGATGATGTCTTAGTTGACACAGTGGGTGTGCTGTGATGGTGGCCAGAGACCAAAATAACACCAAGTTTGATCTTGGTTTAAAAACTGAGAGAATGTAGAATGTAAAACCCAAGCTAAATTATTGTGGATAAATACATGACAACGAATTCTGAAATTGCGATATCGTCTCCTAAATCCAGACGAAAAACTACATTTGGAAGGAGAAAGGCATTTTAGCAGTCACTAAACTAATGAACATCACTGTATGGTAGGGAAGTCATTCTAGCCCGAGACATTATCAGGGAGATTATGTAAAAAAATTTTGCTCGACCAAACAACTTGCACTAATTTCCGCCCCGCCCATATCACTTGTATGGTATGCGCAGCACCTTGGGCAAAGGACTAACCATATTCAGCATGGATACTTTACAGAGATGTTAGATGTTTCCATTCTGGTATAAATGTCCTGTAAGGTTGCAGCTCAACAGTAGAAAACACAATAAAGACAGAAACAGAACAGTATTAGCATGGCAATGGATTACACATTAGATTAGAACGTGCTTATACCAATGCGCTGTTGAATTCTCGCTTCTGATTGGTCGGGTGTTGATTCATTTTCTATAACAGCAACACTGGAAATAGTTCCAGTTGCGAGGCAAAGGAGATGTTTTATTAATGGACTTGTTCTAATACATAACTTTTTTTTGTTTATAGCAACAGCCTTTTTAGGAGTCTCCAGTGTTCGAACTTTGTAACGCTCAGACGTGAAGCTTTTTCTTTAAGACTGGAAAGTCTGAAGACTACATGATCTTTTCAGTAATATGGAACGCAGCAAATTTGTATTTTTGTAAGTTCTACAACATTAAATATAATAACAGGGAAATAAAAAGCATTTATAAAAGCTTTAATTTATGAGACTTTAAGCATTGCAAGTTAACTATTTATCTATTCATTATCCCACAGATGGAGATGGTCCATAGGTGGAGCCCACAGCTAATATACATGACGTAATTAAAGGTGAAACTCGATCAGGGTTTTTGCTAGATTCAAATGGAACACACTTGGCCTTTCTAATCATGAATCATTCTAACTTAGTGCAATTAGTGCAGTTCATTCCTGCTAAATTCTGTGGATTAAACTCCAATTGCTGAGGAATAATCTGGCCTTCATGTCTACATATAATAAGTGCAAAGTTAAAGAATTTACAAAAAGAGCAAGTATCTGAAGGAGAACTGGGACAAACAGGCACATCAGATGTAACAGGAAGGCCTTAAGGGATCTCATTCTAACACACTCAGTCTTTGTCTGTCACATTTCTCTCTAATACGCGATTCTAATACTCTCATATGTTCTCTCTTAGAAATCCCTTTAACATTCATTACTCTTTTCTCACTCAGTGCATTTCTTCTCTCCTGGTTTTCCAAATGTAATGACCACTTAATAATATGCAGAATAATAAATGGGCTGTTTCCTCTGGGTTCTCTGCTATCACCTGACCCCCTTGCTCTTTCTCTCTCTCGCTCTCTCTCTATCTATATATCTGTCTCTGTACAGTCCAAGAACTCGTTGAGAGACTGATGGCCCCAAACAGCCCATTCCTCTTCAAGCTGGAACACAACGGTGTGCGCATGCTAGTCACTAGTCTAATGGATAGCATAATAATTTATAACTTTCAGTCACCAACCACATTATTAGGAATACCTGTGCACCTACTTGCAATTATCCCAACAGTTAATCATATAGCAGCAGACTAATGCATAAAAGCATGCAGATAGAGGTCAAGAGCTTTCACATATATCATAGGAATAGAGAAAAAATGTAGCTTTGATCGTGACATGCTTGTCAAGCTGGTTTGAGTATTTCAGCTGCTGCTGCTCTCTTGGGATTTTTACTTACTAGTCTGTAAAGTTTACCCAAAACACACACACACACACACACACACACACACAGAGCGAGCAGCAATGGCCAGACTGCTTCAAACTGACAGGAAGCTATGGTAACTCAAGTAACCATTCTTTAGTGAGCAGAAAAGCATCTCGGAGTGCATCAAACCTTGAGGCAGATGGGCTACAACCGCAGAAGACCACCTCGGGTTCCACTCCTGTCAGCCAGGAACTGGTATTGTGTTTTGAGAATGAGGTCGTGGCCTCTCCAGTCTCCAGATCTTTCTCCCATTGAGCTGCATGGGACGAGCCAGACGAGTTGGAAATGAGCTTCCAGCAAATGAGACAGAAAAGTTTACATGCTTGAAAAAATGCTTTCCAGCACTTTTTGGAAATAACTCACCGTGAATCAGTGCTGCTGTGATTAAAATGAGGGCTGGTCATTTAATGAAACTCGTACCTAGGCACTCGCGTTCAATATCGTGCACTGTGTATATTGTTACGTTACACTTCAAAACCAGTCAGTTACATCTGTTTTAAGTATTTTTAATATTTCCTTATAATAAAAATTTTACAAAGCAGTGTCAAAGCAGTTTGGGTAAACCCACACTTAAACTCAATCTGCCTACATTAACCACTAGTATTTTAGTCTCCCAGCCTTCATTCAACTGAAGCCCATTTCTAAGTGACTACTATCATTATCAGTCTCTTTAAAGTAAATGGTAGTGTTTACTTCCCTAATGCGTAGTTAGGGGAAGAAACCATACTGTGCTTGACCTTACCTTGCACTCACTCCATCAGTCTTATCCTTTATTTAGGTGACATTTTCATTGCCTGAACAAAGCTTTTGTTTTTATGCATATTATGGTGTAAGGAATCCAAAGAAGCACAATGTATTTGTAATTAATTGTTTGTAATTAAGTTTCTAGCTGGGTTGAGATGTAAATTTGGAGTGTTGTTTCATAGATTACAGATCTTCTGGAACAAATAATATTATAGTCAGACTGTTCCAGCTTCCTGGTAAATCTACATCATTTTATGTCTGTTTTTCCCTCAGAATGTTCAAATAGCAGGAGTTGATGAAAACACAAGGAGATTATGTTCCTAGGAGATTATTTATACCTCTCTCTCTCTCTCTGTCTCTCTCTCTCTGTCTCTCTCCATCTGTCTGTCTGTCTGTCTGTCTCTCTCTCTCTCTCTCTCTCCGTCTTTCTCTCTGCCTCCCTCTCTGTCTCTGTCTCTCTCTCTCTCCCTCTCACCCTCTCTGTCTCCTTCTCTGTCTCTCTCTCTCTCTCTCTCTGTCTCTCTCTCCCTCTCTGTCTCTCTCTCTCTGTCTCTTTCTCTGTCTCCCTCTTGCTCTTTGTCTCTCTCTCTCACTGTCTTTTGTACTGTACAGTTCCAGAGCCACAAATCAGTAAACCGCAGTGAGAGACCGATGACTCAAGCAGCCCATTTCTCCTCCTGAGGACATGTAAGCTAAATAGAGTCTCACCAGTCACTAATCTAATCCATAGCCAGAGACAAATATTCACAAAAGATCTTGTTGGATACATATTCAAAGCATTACAGCTCTCCAGTTATTAATTTGGCATGTAGATAAGATGATAACCAGTTCATGCAGGTTTAATTAAGCTAAAATGCACCCATGTGTCAGATACAGCATGACGTGTTCTCAGTATCATCGCCTGCTGTGACCATGAGCGAGTGTTTCAGCTTGGCTGGAGAGGCGCACAGGCTCTGTCCATTCTATTCCATATGCTCTATGTAATAGGCCAATTACTGAAACAATCTGCAGTCACTGCAATTCCAACTAAGAGAGCATAATGATAAATTATTAGTATGATTTTTAAGATGAATTCATTTTGATTTGGTATTAGCATTGTGGTAATGAATCATCAGTGGCCCACAGCACTGCTGAATTCTCGATTGTGATTGGTCAGAAGGCGAGTCCAGAATCTGGACTCCAAAAAGAAGCCAATGTTTGTTTTTGTTCTAAAATCACGTGACCTGCTCGCTCTCTGTGAGGCAAAACCTCCGCAAATTCACTGTTCGTGATCCCTCCGATACCCGTTTTGAAATTTTATTAATCTATGTTTACGTGGAAGCTTTGAACAAAATGTGCAAATAATAAAAAAAAAAAAGAAAGAAAAAGCTTTTTTTTTCCTTCGCAGCAGCCCACCAGACGGCCGAGGCCGAGTCAGGATTATTATTTACGGAATAACCAGACGAAAACTTTGACAAAAAATCTTCAATTTCACGTTACAATTTAAGATCTGTGGCCCAGGATGTCGCCAGATTGTTGCGCGTCGTTCCTGAAATATTGATGGCTTCAAAAATGATGACTCCTGGTGCAGAGGATTCTGGGAAGGTTGAGTTGGCCCGTTTAATGTGCGTATTCTAAAATAATTTCTATAGTAACAACTTACATAAGGCCTTGACATGAACAGATAAAAAAAAAAATGCAATTGTAAACATAAATATAGTCGTTATGAAGATGTTTATTTTACATTTATGGATGGAGTCTCCAGTGTCAGTATTTTGTCATTTTAAGTTTTCTGAGATGGAAATGTCTTCAGGACAGACAGCTTTGTGGTTTTCTTACTAACATAACAAGCTAAATTTAGTAGTAACACGTTCTGCTTTGCATCAGACCGCTTTACACGAGCCTGTTGTGGATTGTTTTCCTATAACAGGATGTCTCACATAGTTATACAAATTAATGAGCTTCTAGATTTAATGAATGCTGAGCGCTCTAATGAAAATGACCGAGAGATGGCTGTATTTTGAAGAATAAAAAGCCTTTGTTTTGTCTAAACATCGTGCACCTCATATTCATCGCTAATAACCTCTAACTGCCCCTCTGGGATGCCATGTGTGGTGCCATTCAAAGTGCACTTATTCATGAATATAGAGTATGCGACTATTCTCGGATTTCACCGAAGGAACTCGGTAAAGCAACACACTGCGTACCAGCAGATCATCTGTGCTTTTGTCGCAGTGCTCTGACCTGTTCAGTGCTTCACTTGCGCGGCCCACACGAGGCTGTTCCCTTAGGATAAAACGAAACATTTCATTTAGTGTGTTTTCATTTCAACGCTGTTTTTTAAACAATTAACACATTGTCTTATAGTGCATGTTAAGTAAGGAAGAAAACCCAACAGATGTGATGTTATGGGAAAATAATCAGTACTGGGTTGTGATGTCATCTGTCGTGACGTGACGTTACTGTTCCCACCCCAAAGTTGATTATTTTCCAATAACGGCACACTGAAGTGTTATGTTGCTTTTATAGTACAGCAACAATGTTTTTATTCATTAAACGACGACACGTCTTACTTTTTATCAAGCCAAAGTTTATACAGGTTAGTTCAAGTTACTACTTAGGCCATTTTGTTCTCTCTCTGGAAGTTAATAAAAATAAAGCTTCTCATGTTCCTAAAAGTGCAAAATCCTCTGTCCTGAAGACTTTTCTGTTTTACCCCAGCTTTACCTCGGCTTTACTGAATCCTTCCAAATTGTTAATAAACATCTCCTAACGGGAACTATTACACTTTTTCTTACTGTTTAACATATTAAAATGAGCACATTCATGTTAACCTGTGGTGTGCCTTGCATTTAGAGCTGCAGTCTGAGCTGCTTTTCTAGAAAATGAATCAACACCTTCTGAGCAGTCGGATTTGAGAATGTGGCGTATGGCATCTTTTGCATCCTCTTTGTTGTCGTTTCTGCACCATTCGTCCTGATACGTGGTTCTTATTAGATTTCTGTTTGCTCCCAGATGTTCTTCACTACATCTGGAGACAGAGAAAGTCTTAATATTTGTCTTCTTGCTTTTTAATCGTTTCTTTCCAGAGAACTATTTCCGTAGAAATAAAACCTTTTTAATGAGTTCCCTTTATTTTATTTAGATTTTGGTTTCAAACATACACTAGGCAGGTCTGCATGGCCTATTGGTTATTCTTTACAACAGTGTTTACATTTCACACACTATTCATTCTTTTCCATTTGTGATTGATGTAAATGATTTTTTTTTTCCATAGTGACCTGTCAAGTAGACCAACCACATCCATTACAACTGATTCTGGCTTTCCAGCAATAATAAGAAGCACTTAAAAACCGCACTTGAGTGATGGAGCGTAATGGAAACTGCACCTGAGGTATAGTTACTATTATTCACGAGACAGCCGGAAATATGTTCTTCTAGAACCACTAGGGCCATTATGAGCCTTTAAGTAGGCCTGTTATCGGTGAGGGTTAATCAGTGACGCAAGAGCAATCAACCTCCAATTTACATTTGGTTTTTTTCCCCGACAAAAAGGAGGACATCAGTAACACCGGCGCCAGCAGCCGTCATTCTGATCTATTGTCTCACATAGGGAGCAATATTAGACAGGACAGAGTGTGTGTGTGAGTGTGTGAACACATTCTATATTCAACTGCTTCACAATTACACATTCTCTTTGCTCAATTTGTTATTGAGACAAAAAAGTGACCCGTTCACAGCAACATATGATTTATAAAGTGTAACACAAATTATTTAAGCAGAAGTAAAACATATAAAGATTAAGTTTGTCGTTCTAAATCCTCCAGCGGACCCAAACATGACCATAACATGCAGAACTCATGTCTTTCTTAATCAGCAGTGATGAGAGAGTTACATTTACATTACATTTACAGTTACCTTGCTTAAAATGAAGCTTTTTTCACTGACATCTTGAGTCGTGTTACTGATGACTGAATAACAAAGGAGTGAGATCTCTAAAAGGGTTCCTGTTCTTCTTTTAGTGTTCAAAATCGTCATTGCGGATAGTTACTCTCTCTAAAGCGCTGGGTAATTATGATAATAATAATGATTCTCTATTAGGGTGATACTCAATGCTGAGTACTAAATTGCAAGAAATAAACCCTATTCTTGAGATTGTTGAGATTTAAGTGTGTGTGTGTGTGTGTGTGTGTGTGTGTGTGTGTGTGTGTGTGTGTGTGTGTGTGTGTGTGTGTGTGTG
>JAQQZR010000013.1:6329355-6340658 GCA_030068235.1 Notoglanidium macrostoma | reverse complement strand
GTGTGTGTGTGTGTGTGTGTGTGTGTGTGTGTGTGTGTGTGTGTGTGTGTGTGTGTGTGTGTGCGTGTGTGCGTGTGCGCGTGTGTGTGTGTGTGTGTTTGTGCTCCACTCGTATTGCCATGGGCTTGGTCTGATTATGAAACAGTTGATCCTTTTGATTCAACTAATTCACTGTCAATTAATTATTAACGTGAACTGCATCTGATTTGTCAATCATGCAGACATTATTTTTCCTCAGCAAAATGTGAACTTGCTGGTCAAGCCTAATAGACTAACCAAATGCACTATCATTGCCTGTTTAAATACCTTCCTATGAGCTAAACATGTTGTGGGATGCTGTTATAAGAAATTAATCAATGACCATGATATCTCCTATAACACCAAGTCCCCAAGTGTTTTATTCCTCTCATATTTGTCAGCGAGTACATATAATACTTACTAAGTGTTACAAAGTGCTGACGCTGTCCATAAATGTTAAATAAACATCTCCTTACAGAAAGCTTTACCATATCAGTGATTATGTACTCTTTGTTAAATAGCAGCGCTTGTTTAATCTGTAGGTTTGGATTATAGGACGTGTCCACCATACAAGTGTGAATGAGTTATTACTACAGAAATGATGATATATTAGAAATTAGACATTAATATAAACCTGTAATGTGTTTTATCACTGAAACTACTATCAGAAGTGCTGTTGCAGAAAATGAATCCTCACCTTCTGACTAATCAGGAGCAAGAATTCGGCCGCGGTGTGGTACACATCAGGAAGTCATCTGAGGAACCTGAAATGACAAAGCTTACGATCTGCTGCTTTATTTTACACCATCAGCGAAGCGTGTCAGCCCTCACGTGACTGTTCACTCACAGGGTGTCGCAGAAATCTCCTGCCTTCTTCTCGCCTTCACACTACTGCTCCAGCTCATTGTTCACATTTCGTGAGTATTATGAGGTTCAATCTGGATGAAAATCTGTCCTGGTTCACTATACAGCTCTTAACCAAGAATCACATTATTCAGGAACTATGGTGAAACTAATAGAATAGGAGTCTGCTGATGGATCCTCTGTGTGTCTCTGTCTCAACTCTCACAAAGTCGTGTGTGTGTGTGTGTGTGTGTGTGTGTGTGTGTGTGTGTGTGTGTGTGTGTGTGTGTGTGAGTTAGACTACACCATTTCTAAGCTATGTTGCTTCTTTTTCTAGGTTGCTAGATCCATATTTAGTCTCTACCTGCAAAGATTCACCAACTCCTCATACTTGCTGTCAATTACTACTTTCATTTACTACAAATACTATTAATTGCAGAATATATATATATATATATATATATATATATATATCAGTTTTTGATCAAATTGTGTAAATTAAAATTTTACTAGTCAGATCAGTATTCTCCAATAACGCGCTTTCCCACTTTTGCCTTGACCTGCCGTTGACCTCCTTTGTGTCATCTGAGTAGCTTTTGTGCTCTCTTACTAGGAATATTTTCACCAGTATTCATCCTGACACGTATCTTCTCGAGCACTCATAATCTGTAATTCATTCATCAATAATCTGTTTATCCTGGTCATGGTGCTGGTGTGTGTGAGATGAGAACACACTCTGGATGGGACACCAGTTCATCACAGGGCAACGTGCAGCCGTACGTTCATACCTCTGTCCTGGTCAGCCTCGGTTCAGGGGGCTGTAATGGTAATGGTATACATAAATGAGTTCCATCGTATTGAACCTTTGACCTGTTAAGCGCATTGAGTTGTCATATTGACATCATATAGTCTCACAAGGTGGGATACACACCATGTCAGGATGTTCCTTAGTTTCTCACTAGTGGTTTTAACCCCTAAGCCTAACCCTAGTCATGTCTAACTTCCCCTTGCCTCCCTGTTATGCTTCAGAGTATTAACTTGCAACACCATCTTACCTCCCTGTGTCCTGAAGGCAAAATTATGTATTGTTGTAGCTTCCAAAGGCACTGTAAATGCAGTTTTGGCCTTTGCTTTGTTTTGTGAAAACTCCTGTAACAACATTATGTAGCAATAACTCAATAGGTTTGCCACAGGCACTGCTGCATGCTTGTTTGCTTTCTTGTTTTGAAGGTTGGTTTTTGTTTTCCTAATTGCCTTTTTTCCCCATTTGCACGTCAACACCTGAAAGTCATTGCTGTGATTTCTGCAAGACATTAGGGAGCATATTAACATTCTGAGGTCTTGCTGTACAGTGAGATGCTGTGGAGGACTAAAGGGTGTTATTTAAATTGCCGAAAGGTCAGTGCTTGCTCTCCTTGTCATATCTACACATACACACACACACACACACACACACACACACACACGCACACACACTCAGGTCATATTTTTAAACCACTTCATTCCAGGTATGAAGATCAAGCTGGTCAGTGTCCTCAGAACACGTCTGGGAAAGTGATATGGTCATATACAACTGCTTAGCGCCGAACATCTGTAAACACAAACACACTTATTTCAGGTTAATTTTTCAAAAGAATACACTCACATTTCAGTAGGTTCGGCTACTGCCTGAATTGTGTGCGTGTGTGTGTGTGTGTGTGTGTGTGTGTGTGTGTGTGTGTGTGTTTGTAAGTGCACTTGCTCATCTGAAGTTTAAATAAACAGAAGTGTGCATTGATCGACTCCAAGCAAATTGTGAATAAATAATAAGCCTCTTATTGTAGTAAACTAAAGGCCACTTATCCGCAGCCTGTTCGGCACAGAGAGTGGCGTATCCTCAATTAATATTCTTAAAAAATTCATCAGATGAATATTTACCATAACAATGAGGCTCATCCAGTTCAGAGTACCTTTTCTCATTCAGTCATACTCTTGCTATCATTTCTACATCCAGTTCACTGTGGTTGTCTGAACAGCAGGGTTGCCAAGTTGAATTCAAATTATGCAACCTTTCCAAATGATCAGATTTTTCCCCCAGAACAAGTGTAATAAACAAGCACATACTAAATTATAGTTGCCAACAATTCCATCCGTTTTAACAGCTTATTACCTTCCATTTTAGCTATATGCCTTTTGGGGAATCCAAAAAGCCATGTTAAACCATTCTCATAGGTGAAAGTGTGATTTAAAGCATAACGAGTTTTAACTTTCTGTCTTTATAATTCCAACCCTTTTTTAAAGAATAATGCAGTCGATCTGTCCTGCTTTCAATGGAAGGTGCATAAGAAGATGACTGGGACAGTTTGGACTCATAGGATGCAGTCCATGATTTATTCCATATATATATATTTAAACTTTGAAAATCAGCTGGAATGTTACATATTAAAAGAAGTTGAAGGGAGGATTTAACCTTTTCGGTTCCTCTTCTCAAATGGGATGCCAGCACATAGGATGAGTGAAGAACTAGAAATGTACTTTTAGTTGCATGATGGTGAGTGGCTGTTAAATGTAGCAAATACGGGATGAAAAAACCCGCTCCAAACGTTGTTCACCCCTACAGGAATGTTTTCTGTAACAAACTTCAGGTTTCAAGGGATTTCACGAGATTGAGAGTAAAGCGAGATGAACTGGTAAATATGATATAGTTATGATGTAATTTACAGCTTGAGCTGGTTTGTAGTGAATTCGGGCGGAGTTTAACCCCTGAATGTCAGTCTGGAAGTGTGATCAATATCTGCGTAACTGAGCGGTGGTTCTGTTCAATCTGGCAACCCTGGATTTGCGCTCAGAGGCGTTTTGGACATGGAACAGAGCTGAGCAGGGAACAGGAGAACAACGATTTCTACAAGAAGGCTCCATGAAACAAGACTTCAGCTCCTTTATGATGCGTTTCCAATATTCGTGATATGGGATTTTGCACATTTTAAACTTTCTGTGATCTGCGTTTGCGTTTTTAAGCATGAGTTGTTTTAAAGATGAACCATTGCGCACGGATATTGAACTCTGCGGGTTGATGCGCTTGAAGGTGTCTTGTGTTGACATAAGCCTAAAGGAATAGTAAAAACCAGCGGCAGGCATGAACGCGCCGGGTGACATGGACGCGCCCGAGATCTCCTATTCGTCCTCGTCTGCAAACTCCTCGTGGGAGTCGGGAACGCGCTACTCGCGCACTGCAGCTGTGGGACTTGCGGCGCTCGTCGCCTTCCTCATCGTGTTCACGGTGGTGGGAAACGCGCTGGTGATGCTGGCGGTGTTAACGAGCCGTGCGCTTCGCGCGCCGCAGAATTTGTTCCTGGTGTCTCTGGCCGCGGCGGACATCCTGGTGGCGGCGCTGGTCATGCCTTTCTCGCTCGCCAACGAGCTGATGGGATACTGGCACTTTGGGCGCGCGTGGTGCGGGGCATACCTGGCACTAGACGTGCTCTTCTGCACCGCCTCAATAGGGCACCTGTGTGCCATCAGCCTGGACCGCTATTGGTCAGTCACGAGTGCCATCCAGTACAACCTGAAGCGCACACCTCGCCGCATCAAGGCTGCCATACTGGCGGTGTGGCTCGTCTCCGCCCTTATCTCCTCGCCGCCGCTTCTCTCCATGATGGATGACAGGTTGGCGGAGGGCACAGGGCAGCTCCCGCAGTGCCAGCTCAATGACGACACGTGGTACATTTTGGCCTCCAGTTCTGCATCTTTCTTCGTGCCGTGCATCATCATGATCCTTGTCTATGTGCGCATTTACAGGGTGGCCAAAACGAGGACAAGGACCGCTTCTGAGAAAAAGCCCAGCCTGGACACAGAGAACGGTGTCAGCATTGCTACATCAGTAGTGAGGGTGAACGGAGAAAGAGAGAACGGGCACTGTCCCGGGACACCAGGCGTAAATGCTGAGCCACGACCCTCAATCCAGGCAGAGCCGGAGCCCACCTCGACTTTGGAGGCCAAAAGCTGGAAGGAAAAAGATACAACACCAAGCAGAAGCCAGGGTGAGGGTTCAAAACGTGGCTCATCACTGGCATCACTTGCATCAGAGACCAGCAGGAGGGCGTCCCGTGCCAGCAGCAAGACCCGGGATTTGTTCTCATCTCGGAGGATGTCGAGCGGACGAAGGAAGAACAGCGGTGGGGGCAGCCTAAGGAGGAGGAGGGCATCCCAGGTGCGTGAAAAGCGCTTTACCTTTGTGCTGGCTGTGGTGATGGGTGTCTTTGTGCTCTGCTGGTTCCCTTTCTTCTTCAGCTACAGCCTGTACGGTGTGTGCCGCCAGGCGTGCCACATTCCTGACCTCCTCTTCAAGTTCTTCTTCTGGATCGGCTACTGCAACAGCTCGCTAAACCCTGTCATCTACACCATCTTCAACCAGGACTTCAGAAGGGCTTTCCACAAGATCCTCTGCTCACCCTGGAAGAAATCCTTCTAGAACTCTGCACACTGCAGATCATGTTGATCTCTACAAGCTCTACAGAAATGGCAGCCATCAATAAAAAACGTTCATGGACATTTTCTGGAGTCTGGACGTCCTGTTATTCTTTCTTGTCCTCTGATAAGTGAGAGATATTAAATTAGAAAGGGATAACTGGAATATATGAGTGAGAAGTCAGACATTCCTCTGCCAGTTAGGAAATGAACAATAAAGATGTTTAATAAGATTTGATTCTCTCTACTCTGATTGTTGGAGAAAGAATTAGAGGTGTGCTGTGGGCTTCTGGCAAAGAAGCAAAGCAGCAACGAACATGAGGGCGGGTCTGCACTGCTAATTGTAAATTTACAGATGTGTTTATTTTTTATGCAAGCTCTGAAGTTGCCATACTAAATAAAAATTATATAAACCTTTATGTGGCTCTGTATTGTAAAGGAACCATATGACTGCTGCTGTTATTGCATTTAAAAAAGAAAAAACACAGCATGGCTCTCTCTCTCTCTCTCTCTCTCTCTCTCTCTCTCTGTCTGTCTCACTCTGTCTCTCTCTTTGTTTATCTCTGTCTATCTGTCTCTCTCTCTGTGTCTCTGTCTCTCGCTCTGTCTCTCTCTCTCTGTCTCGCTCTCTGTCTCTCTCTCTTTGTCTCTCTCTGTCTCGCTCTCTGTCTCTGTCTGTCTCTCTCTCTGTCTCTCTCGCTCTCTCTGTGTCTGTGTATGTGTGGTTTGACATTTGCTTAGTCATGTGTTACTCATTACCTCAAAACACTTGACTGTGTAGAAGAGACATTTGAAGCAAACTTTGCAGAGTAAAATGTCACTGTAAGAACCTTCGTAGTCTGAGATAATTACGGTGAAACCATTTTACACAGTGCAAATGATCACCTTTTGATTTTCTCAACAAAAATGAAACAGGATATATGTAAATGTCAGCCATTCAGGTAAAGGCTAGAGGTGAAGATTTGCAGATGATTCATTATTCCTCAAGTAGTTTCAAAACCCATAAGCACATGCAAAGTGGTGAACAGAAGCACAGGTATTGATCCAGGTTTGATCCATTGTCTGAAAAATTACCCACTTTGCAGTGAGGCCATGACTATAAATTGGTATGGATGTGTAAAATAGCTTAACATTATATGATAAACGCCTAGATAAAATTTCTATAAAACAGGAAGGATGGTGGGCTGCATTTCTATTCTTGGGGATTTGGCATGTTCCAGTGTTGCACAACTGTCATGTCTCTGGTAAATCCAGGTGGATTGGAGATGCAGAATTCATTTTATTTAAACAGGAACAAAGCAATGGCTTGGAACAAGGGCATGAATGTGCGATAGAATTCACTTGGCATAACAGCACCATACAAAACTATGACTTCGAACAAGCGCTAGACAACATAGCACAAATAACAAAGGCTTGGCAAAGGCATGCACAAATAACTGGAACTTAAATAGCACTGGGCGTAATTAAGAAAACTCCAGACAGGTGTTCTAACACGTGACCAGTTCATGTGACGTGCAGGGGCTGATGGGTAACGTCTTTCAAGAGTCCAATCCGGCATTGTCATGGCAACAATATCAGAGCTTAAATAAAGTAAGATTAGAATAGCAAAACATAGGAGAAAAGATCATTTTGACAACAAGTGGAACAAATAATGTATCAGCCAGGCATTTACATGCTCGGGGACACTGATGTTGGAAATGTGATCGACTGCATGATACAGCGGCCAAAAACGGAGGAGAGTTAAATACAAAGCGATGTTCTCTGCAAGGTGTGTAGGCAAAAGAAAGAAAAGGATCATTTATCCTACTGTTCAAGACTTTGTCTGTAGTAAAAGATTAAAATGAGATTTGTTTCCCACTGCAGTACATCAGCAATGCACTGGATGTGAAAAACTGTAGATATATTTTATGATATATTGGGAGCTGGTTACACAACTTCTCTTTTTTTTCTCATAGGAGGACATGTAATGTAATCCTAACTAACACAATAAACTAGCATTGTTCCCTCCATTTATTATACCAACTTGATTAAGCAGATATTATTATTAATTGCCCCTAGGTCTGAATGAGCGTGTGAATGTGTGTGTGCATGGTGCCCTGTGATGAACTAGTGTCCCATCTGGGAATGAACTCTCCCACCGGGTGCACAGGTTTCCCAGGATAGGCTTCGGATCCACGGTGACCCTGCCTAAAGCGCTTACTGATGATCTGCTGTATATGACTCATGTTTGGTAATTGGTTGTGAAGGAAAATGAATAAATCCACACTGAAGAACACGAATGAGAGCGAGAGAAGAACAAACAAGAGTCAGTGCACTAGGTCTTTTAGACAGTAGAAAGACAAAGGGAGGGGCAGATGAACGAATCGTTCGTTCATTTCTTTTTAATGATTTATTTGAAAAGATTCGTTGATTTGTTCAGGTGCCATCGCTATAACTCAGGGGTTCAACTGCGGTTTAGGACGTAGAAAAGTCCTACTTCTTTCTTTTTCAGGTTTTATATCAATGTGTATGTTATCATATAGGGCTGTTGATGTTGATTATCACTGAAATAATGACTTTATAATATCTGGGATCTTGTTTTAAAGAGGAAGTTCACCTTATCTGATATTTGAGCAGTTTATTCGGTGATTTCTAGTCACCTCAGACAGTTTTTGTGTCTTCACTTTCAGTTTTAAGATTTTTCTAGTTGTTTCTTCAGCGATGATTGTTTTGCAAAGTAAATTACAATCAGATGGACTTTCAGTATGCTAATTGAGTTGCTGATGTTAACTTTCTCAGACTATAATTTTTAAAGACGTAAAACAGGGGAAGGTTCTATCAGCAGTCTCGCCGCCGGCAAGACACACCACAACATGACACGCCCTTTTCAGTACACGCCACACCCCCTGTGAACTGCTGGAATTTCCTAACCCTAACCCCAACCCTAAATGTAACCTGAGGTCTAATAAGGCGCTCTGCGAAGTGGGGATGTCATGTAGGAGGTGTGTCATGTAGCATCCGCAGTTAGACCTGCTTCTAATTTTAACATGCTCAAAGCTAATTTCTTTTGGTTACGGTTGCTGGTTATCTCACTGATCAATAACAACATGAGGTGTGTTTAAGCTGTGGAAATGCTGCACTGAGAGCATGAATCAGTATCATTTCTACTCATTTCCACTGACAGACAGAGCCTTGTGTAAATTATTGCTACAAGCAATACAGCAGATGCATTTGTGCGAATAACAGTCGCTTAGCAACTTAGCGTGTAGCAACACAGGTGGGAACACGTGTTCAGGAAGTGCCCCTGACATAGTGGATAAACATATTCGTTTGATTCAAGCACACAAGAATTAGACGCTTTAGCCTCCTCAAATGCCTTTCCCTGAGCAAGAATCACAAGGATCATGTTTGTCTTTATTAGGTGAGGTGTGTGTTTATAGTTTATAGTGTAATGTGGATTTTTGGTTAGTACTGTGGGCTCACAGCAAATGTGGAGTTTGCATGTTCTTCCCGTGCCTGTTTGGGTTTCCTCCAGGTACTCAGGTTTCCTCCCACAGTGAAAAGACATACAGATTAGGTCAACAGGCTACTCTAAATTGGTCCATAAGTGTGAATGTGAGTGTGCATGGCTGTTCGTCTCTGTGTTAGCCCTGAAATAAATTGCCCAGATTGCAACCCCACCTCTCACCCAAAGTCAGCTGGGATTGGCTCCAGATTCCCCACGACTCTGGCGGAAAAGCAGTAAAATAATAGACAGATGGAACTTTTTTTATTTTCATTAGTTTTAACAAATTATTTGAGCAACTGACCTAAAAACTTTCTGAGGTGAAAGTATTTTAGTGTTAAATGTAGCTCAGTAACCAGACATCACATTTTCTGTTTGCCTTGTTTGTTAGTTTTGGCATCCAAATGATTTTAAGATAACTTTTAATTCTCCTCTGGCAAATATGATCAGATCGGCATGTTAAAACTTGTAACCTAGCAAAATATACAACCATAAACACCTAATGATTTCCTTGCCTACTGTGAAATGAAAGAATGGTGAGGAACCAACTCTGAACCTGAAAAGGCTTATTAAATCTGGTCTCTTGTTCAGTTGAAATAGACTGGTAAATAATAAATCAAAATAATAAGTCTAAAGACAGAATAAAAGCAAACAACAACAGCTGCAGCCTGTAACACCAAGTCCACTTTGTAATTCCATTTCCTAGAAAAAGGAAAGCGTATGTTTTTTGTGTTTGGCTGGTGTGTTTGATTTGTCTCAACAGTTTGCCATAAGCAAGTTATGAATCGAGTAATGTGTGATCCACAGTCATTAGTATGTTTCTATTGCCATAAAAATCTGAAAAAAAAAAAGTCTGTGTGACTGGAGTGTCATGCCCCAGTAAGCATTCTTCTCTGAAGTGTGTGGGAAGATAAATGTCTCTCTGCACCACTGCCCCATTTCTCAGCCACATTTAAACCTTTAATCAGAGATTTCTGTTTCCAGGCCATTGTAAATCCTTTAGGAACCAAAAAAACACCTTTAATTTACATCATTTGGCAGACACCCTTATCCGGAGCGACTTACATGTGTAAGTCGTACAAGTATATAATAAGTATGTACATCTTATTTTATACAAGTGAGCAGTGAAGGTTAAGGCCTTACTCAAGGGCCCAGTAATGGCAGCTTGGCGGTGCTGGGATTTGAACTCACGACCTTCCGATCACTAGGCCAACAGCTTTACTTCTGAGCTACCACAGACCCCGTTTCTAATAAAGGTAATTTCTACCTTTTTAGTTTGTTCATCATTTTGGAAATGTGCCAGAAACTCACACTCACCCTACATTGTAAATTATATAGTGTATGAATACAGGAACCCTGCTCACTGAATCTGTATGGTGTTATACACTGTACATATACAATATAGTGTGTATGCATAGAGTGTGTACTATCTGCATTCAGGAGGTAATGGAGCGACATAATCTGTGACCCCGTTTACACTTTTTATTAAAATGTGTCTTGGGCTGGATAGTGCTAAATACAATTGTACTCGACCTCCAAGACGCATTCAATCAAACTACTTGCCGAGGTGATCTGGCCTGTGGTCTGGTGACCAGATGCCTTCTGTAGTGTAAATGCCTATGCGTCCTGAAACAGAAATAACAGGAAAATGCGTCATTTGTCCAATACATTTGTGACGCATTTTAAAACCAATCGTAAACAGGGCCTAAGTCTGTATTTGTTTAGTGCTCTGCATATCTGTATGTCTAACTGTGTTTATATTTGAACCCAAAGTGGGTTCTGACTTGGTCTGACTCTAACAGTTCATCATTATGCTTAAGTACAAATGTGTGCAGGCTGTTTGTAAAAGTTCTTGTACAGGTTTTTTTTCTGCGTGTACCAAAGATATTTAGTTTGTCATATTTCTGAAAATATAAATAAATTAGTAGCCTAATTCAATAATAATAAATAAATGAATGCTCTAAACACATAACACAGCATTGCAACTGTTGGTAACTAATTGGACCAATATGTAAAAAAAAAAAAATTGATTTTTGTTGGTCCAAAAACTTTCATATATGGCTATATGTATGTGTGTGTGTCTGTGTGTATATATCATACCTCCAATTTATATCTACATTTGTATCTGCTGAAACACTCAAAATTTTGGTTAGACTTTCATGATTAGATTAGTTTCCTAGCTAGTGCAAAACTAAGAAGAACCAAATAAGTGGAGAATTGTGTAAATTAGATTTTTTGCCAAACTCTTATTTTAAGATAGTTATACACCACATAAAAAACAAGAAACGCAGAGCTAGCTAATTATGCTATAGGACTTTTTCCATTAAGTGTTCAACTGCATCTTGCTCTTTTTCTTGTCTTAAATGAAAGTGTATGAAGTAACCCATTGTTCAGTTCTCCTGTCAGACAATCCATCTTACTTAGAAAGAGCAAAAGGGTATTCCAAGATGGCGGCGCGGCAGTAGCACGCAGCGGCCACTCCGGATCCGAAAATGGTGCTTTTTTTGTGCTA
>JAQQZR010000013.1:6303947-6317286 GCA_030068235.1 Notoglanidium macrostoma | reverse complement strand
GTAGCCAGTTGACCTAATCTGCATGTCTTTGGATTGTGGGAGGAAACCGGAGCACCCGGAGGAAACCCACGCATGCAAACATGCAAACTCCACACAGAAATGTGACCCGGGGATCGAACCCAGGACCTTCTTGCTGTGAGGCGACAGCGGTCACCACCGTGCAGACCGCAGACCCCTTTTTCACTTGGAGTCCAGAATTCTGTACTTCCACTGTACACTATATTGTCTGCAGTGAGTCTCCACTAACAACTATTACTATTGTCCCAACATTCAGCATTTTAGATTCAGTTCCTCTTCATGGAGTCACTCTCCATGTCATTGTTACTCAGAGCTGATACTATTTGCAGCTTCACACATTCACCTGGTAAGGTAACATTCTGTTCAGATGTCCCTCTACATTCTCCCCTCAGGTAAGCTTGGTTTTGAACGGTTGGCCAGTGATCTCAGCCTTTGCAGGGGACCAGGATGTGACACGTGAGGCAGCAACCAATGCTGGACTGGTTACCATGGAGAGAGGAGACAAGGCCTACCTCAAACTTGAGCGAGGAAACCTGATGGGTGGCTGGAAGTATTCAACCTTTTCTGGGTTTCTTGTTTTCCCTTTATAGAAGGCATTTTTAGAACTGTTCACAAACCTTCAATTCATTGTTTTGTGCTGGTGATTTCAGCAGTTATTTGTCATCTTCATGTTCTTATGATTTTCATAGCTATGTGAATGACATCTGAAACAGATCAGATGTAGACAGTGGCTGATGCGGGAATTTTATTAAGATCAAAGTGTAAATGGTTACAGATGGATACCTGGCCACATACTCATTCTATTTATTATCACCATTGCCATCTGTTAATCTGGCAAAACAGGTCAGTAGAGAGCCAAATAAAAGACTGTTCGCTTTGCCAGGAGACTGCAGGTCCCGGTGTAACCCTTGGCTGTGATCATACATTAAAAGCATGGTGTTTGTACATGCCGTATATATTTTTTGTAGTATCACATTTCACAGAAGTTAAATGGAATGCCTAGATATGTATATATGTATGTAAAGTATATGTATGTCATCTTGGAATGTCTTGTTCTGTAATAAAAGAAGATTTAGAAGATTTTCATTTGCATGGTGTAATTTGTATGCTTCAGTATGCATTAATTACAGCTGTTCCTTTCTGCATAATCAGGAAGAGCCCCTTCGTTATCCCTCAGCTTTGTTAAAAGTGCTGGGATATTGCGTATCATGCAGGGATGGTGCTGATCTTGTGCTTCCACATCCATGAAATTCTGGTGACAGATGGAGGAGTTGGCGGATAGTTACTTGGGGTTGCCAGATTCCTGCTGATTACACCACACATGCTGTCATTGTTTATTAGAATCAGAACTCCAGGTCTCGATGGGAGATTTGTACTAAAGGGGACACTTTTCATACAGTTTGAAAATACTTATACCACAGCACTGTCAGGTCTCGAGTCACCCCAGCAAACACAGAACGTTCAACTAACATTAGCTTATGCTTCTCCTATGGTTAGTTTTACAAAATCCTTCTGCCAACATTTAGAGAACATTCTCTCCAGGTTCGTGTTAGGGGAACATTAATACAATCAAACGGAAATGTTCTCCTAAGGCTCTGCAAAGGTTCTCCAAAGGGTCCCACATTACAAACGTTAGAAGAACATCCCTTAAACCAAAACATGAAACCAAAAACTAACATTATATTTATGTGAAACAAGCTTTCCTGGCAAACGAGGACAACCAAACAAATCTTCACAAAACGTTCCTGTAAGCAAAAAATAATGTTCCTGGACATTGGAACATTCTGGGAATCAAAAATTGTTAGCTGGGACATGGCATGTATTAATTTTCTATAACAGAAGCTCTGACAGTGTTTCCAGCTATAATATAAATGATAGGTTCATATCAACGCGCTCATTCTAAAACCTTATTATTTCTGTATTAACAGCTCATTGACAGGGACTTGTATGGCAGGTGCTCCACATAATCTAATACTTTTAGTACAGAAGAGTTTGGGCTTTCCTGTTTCTTGGCAACTTGACAAGCCGCATTTTCCGTTTTGTCTTTCAAAGACAGAGAGAAGCAAGGGAGCTAGTGAGGGAGTGACTGGCTATAGCTGCAGTAATGAAAGTCATAATGAGAACTAAGTAATAAAAGTGTTAATGGTGGTATTACCCCACCCTGTCCTATAACAAGACCCATTGGGTGTTACTCCGTACACAGGGCATAGCTTGTTACAAATCGAGTATTTGACACAAAGAGATGAGAGGTGAGAACATTTATTATATTTAATATTTTCTGATAGAGATCTCTATCAGAAATCTCTGAAACTTACAAAAACAATTACAATTTTCAATTTTTACAGTACCATAGCAGCAGTATCACAGTACAAAAAAGCAGTTCAATCATGGCTGCAGTGGATCCAGAATTATAACATGGCAAGGCACTGGCCAAGAACACACCCTGGGTGGGATGCCAATCCATCACAGGACACCACACTTACACATTTACACTTAGGAGGAACTTAAACCTTAAAAACATAATGGACAACAGCACATGGAATATCCACCTACATATCCTTTTGCAACATGCCTTTTTATATTAGCTAAAGCACTCAGACCAAAGGATTGTGAGTAAGAAGAAACTGAGTTGAAGAACAAGAAATAAAGTGGAAAGTAGAAAATAGAATTTGGCTCTATAATTATTTGAGAACAATTGCTATTCCTTTCTGAACCAAGGACTTCTTAGATTTTACTGAACTTCAGCCTCTATGTAATGTACTGCAACACTAGAGTACAGGGAGAAAGCCAAAAAAATACCCCAACAGACAGTCTTAGGGTTTTATATTGGGGGGGTTCTGCTGATGTTTGGAAGGTTGGCGTGTGCCCGGGGGTGCTGTTGGGTGTCTCTGCCGCTGTCTCTTTCCTGGAGAGTTCACGTTCATGTAGTTGTTGTTGCCGATCTGTACTCCTTTGACGTTGGATAGGCAAATGCTCACAGTGTCTGGGAGGAAGGAAAGAGAATTAAAGGGAAGTCTTTTTTTTCTGACTTACTGTTTATGGTTCCTGTTTATGTCCATAAAGTGTAATTTTGTCACTCAACAAGTAACAGGTCGGCGTAACACTTACTTGGATTTGAGAATTGCCGCTGGCAGGAGAGAAAAGAAGGTTTTAGGTCACCAATGTGTACTATATGTATGATGGCAAGAGTAAATAAATAAACACTGTAAGATTTCTTTCCAAACCTGCATATTTTGGGGCCTACAGTTGGGGGGTGGAGCTCTGGCTGCCGGGTTACAATACATTCCTGGTAATGATGAAGAACATGAATGAGAAAATGGCCCTGCCCATGCAGGCAAAAACAAAAGTAGTAGTGGAGTTATGTAGTAGTAGTAGTAGTAGTAGTAGTATTAAGAACTATGTAGCAGACGAGGACTAAACAAGACTCAGTCAGACTATATTAAAATCCCAGACAGCACACATGTTTGGGCCACATAACTATCAGAGTCAATTACAAAATTACAGAAAGCTTATTACATTAACTTTAATTCAACAGCTTCAACTCCGCGATTCACCGGGGGTGAGTTATCCACCTATATGTGCAAACATTCTGCAGATGCCATATGTTTACACAGGTTTAGAAATGTCTAAAAATGTCATCCAATTGTTTAACTTGGCAACAGATAATCTCCCATTCAACTTTCTGTTGTGCCACTTGGGAGCCGCGTTTACACTTTTATTTTCATAAACCAGATTTTTTTTATTTATTGCACTGACTAGGTTTGAACCACTTCTGAACTGAGACTGTGCCACATTCACCTGCTTAAGGCCAGACATAACAATACTCTGTGATACCTCTGCTTTGGCACAAATTCATAAAATGGATTAGTTCCAGTATTATTCCAGTAACAGGCTCTGCTATGTGAATCCAGAGAGGATATGGCACCAATGTGGCCCTAATTTAGTGCAATGTGCATTTGTTGTCTACAATCAGTAGCCTGGTTCACATTACCTGCTCCATTGGCTGTAGGGACAGGACCCACTTCCTACAACAGAGTTTTAATTGAGCACATGCATTCATTAAAACGTTTGTCTAAAGATATTCTTCACTAAGAATGTTAATGTTACACAACACGTATAATGCTTTTCTGAAGTTGTTTAGAAATAAATACCTGTGTGGGAGTTACCCGAGTCTTCACAGTAGTATCAGAGTGTTCTTTCAGTCCTGCTGGTAAGGAAATTATATGTGAAAAATAATGTATGATAATGCAAATGTATGAATTAAGGTTTGAATTAAGAAATAGGGATAATAATAATAATAAATAAATATATAATAATAAATAATAGATAATTATTTAACTTATGTTGGCTTTAAAGAATTGCACATCATTCTACAAATTATCAACCAAACACAGTGGCGTGAATGCGAGCCACGTGGACATAAAATGTACCATTGTTTGTTCGAGGGCTGGAACCGAGTGGTGCGAAACAGGAACTGTTTTTGTTTTTATTGTCCTATAGGGAAGAAATTAGAGAAATAGGATGTAATGTCTAACTCGTAATATCTATTATACGATATCTAATAAACATGAAAAATAAGCACAATATACACTAAAATAAACTATACAAAATGGAATGGATGAGAGTAATAACATTAACTCTAGTTCATTTCAGCTTGGTGATGCATAAGAATCTTGTGATACAATGATTTAACTGGAACTGCAAATTTTTGTACCAGTTGTTTCAGAACGGTGTGGACAGCATCAGGCACGTGCTGTTTGTGCAACTCGAACACATCCTTTGTGACCTCAATACAGTCTGAAAATAATATGCAACAAATAAATGATAAGAAAATAGATGAAAATGCATACTAAGAAAGCTCTAAAATAAAAAAAACATTAAATCGGTATATTATAATATGTTAGAATGCATGAATGCGGATACATCCTACACAAATCTGTTCTTCAGATTAATGCAGTGAATTTCTACATCCAAAGAAACAAGAAAAACTAAAGACAAACTTGCAACACATTATGCATTGAAAGAGGTGGAACAAAGTATGAGCTCACCCATGAACGAGGGTCTTTTGTTGGGATCGGCGTGCCAACACTGCATCATCAGATCAATAACGCTGCTGAGTCCTTCTGCCTGGCTTCGGTCTAGAGAGGTCAGATCAGGCCTGTCACCTTCTCGGACACGAAACCGCACCAAACTAGAGAAGATCACTATCAGACAAGTGAAAAAGAGAGAAAGAATGAGGCAGCGAGACTCTTAAGGAGCAAATAAAGAACTTCAGCAGTCTTCCTCTATTAGATTGTGTTTGTAAATTATTGTACTGGAGACTCACCGGTGTATGGCTGCTTTCCAGTGATAACTGACCACAACAGTATGCCGTAGCTAAGACAATATGTGTAAAGAAACCAATGTCATTCAAACACATAACTCTCTCACGGTTAGTCACAAAGTGTTTACTGAACATTGTTTTTACCTGTAAATATCAGAGGAAAAGGCAGGGACATATTGAGAGGACTTAAATGCTTCTGGTGGCATGTAGCTTGTGGTCCCTCCTGCCTCCTCATCTTTCTCTTCATTCACTTTGGAAGCACCTTTAGCAATTTTGGCCAGACCAAAATCTGTGAGCTGGAATGAACAAGACAGGTAAACACTCAGTGATATCGGACTTTTTTTAGCTACTTATCCACTCGATCATTAGTCTTCAATAAACTGTTTTATGTGCCTGACCTTGGCATTTAGACTGTCATCCAGGAGCACGTTGCTGGGTTTCAGGTCCAGGTGCAGAAGAGGTGGAGTAAGCTGGTGGAGGAAGTTCATTCCCAGGGCAATCTGGTTAATAATGCGGAAGGCAAGCGGCCAGAGCGGGGGTCCATTCAAAGCCAGCTGGAGGTCGGCCAGAGATCCTCTCTCCATGTATTCCATGACTAAACCCATCTGAATGGCAGACCTGTCTCCTTGAGGTTGACCTTTGTAAACACCCAGAATTCTCAACACGTTGGGGTTCCCACCATGGCGCATGAAGTCTGCCTCTCGGAGGAGAGACAAGTCAGAGCTAGAGAGGAAAAAACAGGCAAGCGATAATGTGCCCTATGTGGGGGAGTTTCTTCATTGACCAAGCATGTGCAGTCAGAGGTTATTTAGAAGGTTCAACTAGATCTAGCTTCACATTTGTAAGTATAAGTTTCCTAATTGACACACATCTGTTATGCGTAGTTTTAAATCTCTCCTGTTAGAATCTATCTTATTAAAGATAATTTAAGGTACATAATTGGACCTAAAGGATGTAACTTAATTGTATGCCACATGCTTAGTTAAAACAGTCTGCTTTTTTAACTAATTTGTCAATCATTTTAATTAATTTTATATCAGTATTAATCAACTGCGCACATGGCTTACCTAGGAGGTGGTATGCCATAAGCATGAGACACATACTGTATATTTACCCATCATTAGAGTGTAATAACTTTATGGCAACGTCCAATCCCCATTTTTTATGTTTTGCTCTATGGATCTGTCCAAATCCACCAGAGCCAATCGGCTTCCAGGACTCCAGACAGTCATCATGAACGAAAGTAGGTGCAGGGCAGATGGGCAGGTCCATGTACCTGTGTTAATATAAACTAGAAAGGAATATCTAGTGACTTTTTTGAGTAGATGTTGGTTAGGTGAAACTGATCTCCAGCTCACATCACACAGTGCTTATATGAGTTGAAAGAAAAAGTCAGTCGACTCTCCATCAATTCATAAAGCCTGACTAACTGGGACATACATGAGCCAATGTTCCAATGACCAATAAATGATCACAACTGTTTCCCAAGAGACCAATCAATGACCACCATTTTTTCCCAATGGACAATCATGTCTACATCCTGCCGTACCACTTCATTTGGGCTGCTTTTTCATGTCCTCTCTTCACATAAATAGAAATTCATGTCTAAGTTTCATTCATACACATGCACATACAGAGAATAAAATATTCTATACTATTTAATGTCTGCATTATTGATAGAAATTATAGTGTTTTTTGTAAATACGTAAATAGTTGGTTTGTGGTGCCGTAAACAAAGATGTTTTCTTTCTCTAACACAGAAATGCGCTCTAGGAGCGCTCTGAAAATGAGGTCGTGGTCGCTGCCAGCACTAAATAAACACATTTGGTGGACATGGGCCCTTACTCTGTCAACAGTAAATATTGTTTCATTATTTTAAATGAGAAAATCTTCCTTCTTCAAGTAACTTCAGATTTTCATTGGCATGAATATGTAAATTGTCTGTGACGTCATTTGGCGACTTCCCAGCACACCTTCTGCCAACATTTAGATAACATTCTCTCCAGGTTCATGTTAAGGGAACATTAATACAACCAAACGGGAACGTTCTCCAAAGGTTCCCACATTACAGTACAACGTTCCATCAACCAAAACATGCAACCAAAAACGAACGCTATATTTACGTAAAACAAAGTTCCCTGGTAAACTACAAGACAACCAAACAAACCTTTATGGAACGTTAATGTAACCATAAAATAATATTCCAGGAACGTTCTGGGAACCAACAATTGTTAGCTGGGTTCTAGCAACTTTTTTCAGCATGCATTATAGACTTTCCCAAACAAAGAGTTGGCACTGATTACAACCCCAGAAGTTACAACTCTACTATTATGATAAACTGTTTCACTTGACGTCAACAATGTATTATATACAGTTTAACCAGAATCCATGAACAAATTCAACTTACCCTATGCCAGCTTGGTGAAAAACCTAAACTGGAACTCGAAATACTCAGTAAAACTGTTTGTGGAAACTCAGAGCACCTGAGTTCATTGCGAAACAGATGCTGTTACTAAAAAATTGACAAACTGAAATGGCGAACAAAACACACCGACTCTGTGTGCATTTCTTTCACTTCCTTATACGAGAGCTAAGCGCAGTACTACAGGCGGCCTTCAGGGGGCTGTCTAACACGTCTGGTCTATTAAACATATGGGAACGTTTTTAAATCTTGAAATAACATTTAGAATAAAATGTTTCGTAGTGTTTACAAACATAACGGTACAAAATTATGCTGAAACAGAAATGTCAGCTGGATGACAAAAATATTCGTGATGCTTAAAGGTGAAGTTAACACGTCATCTTTCAAACACATGTATTCCGCACATCATCCCGCGTGCCATCTCTGTTAACCTAAAACGGAAATTTTGTTTTGACGTCAGTGGAATTTCCCACACATCGTGAACACAATATATATGCGCAGTAGATTTACAACAGGACGTGTTATCAATGAATCGCTGAAGAGCTTATTGTCCTTATTATCAGGGTTTGGTGAGATCTTGGTGCACAGTCTCAAAATATCAAACTGTCACAGGTAGCTTTACGAAGGCATCAACCAGGCGACATCACTTCCATGCATTACGGTAGTTGCAATACTGCACGCCTCCTCCGTGGTTCCCCAAGTTTCACTTTATCAACAACAACAAGCTGCGTTCACACTCGTGAGGAGGACATTTTTAAACGCAAGAAATCATAGAATTGTGTATAAACGTTCAGACTTGAAAACAATACAATGTTTATGACATCATAAACACGACAACGTCGGTGCTAATTAGACGCTGAACTTTGGACCCATTTCGCCTTTTTAATAATTCCGGAAGACAGATTATAGATATGCTGCAATAGAAACTTAAACTTGGAAACCAATAGGTGAAGGGTGCGGTTTAACATCCTGAAGTGGTCATGGTAAAATATCTTAACTCTCATTGAATACTAAGAATTGTTTTGGTAGGCTAGTATGCTTTTCCTGTAACGTTATTGGGTAGATTGTTAGATTGTGTACATCTGTAACATTTGCTTTTTGCATTGTGACCTAAAAACTAGATGAATATCATATATATTTTGCATTTATAATGTCTCCTTTTATCTGTCTAATCTGATATATTTTTTCAAATGCCAGAGATGGCATGCTGGAGGAAAGCTCATGGTGTAACATTTGAAGTGACGAGACTCTTTTCGTACTTTTTTAATCCATTAATCAGACATTCTTCTACAAAAAACTAAAATATGGTGTAATTAACATGTTACAACTGCATAGCAGAAGGCAATCCATAGCAATGTAGTTAGTGTTGTGCTGATTCAGGCTACAAATGGTTAACTCTGTTGGTATTATTGGTGTTGTTATACCGGGATCAAACTAAATGAATTTAGCCAGATTTTGACACTATTTTGTCATGGTCAACGAATCTCCCACAACTTTTGCAACATGTTCATTGAAGTTCCTTCTGTAGCCATGAGAATTTCTTGACCCTCCTTTCCAACAACACACAAAGGCGTGAACGATGATTGATTAGGGTCAAACTAGTAGTGTTTCCAGACCAAAAATTTATTGCACAATAATTGGCTTATTTGACATGGTGACCATTGTGAAAGACAAAAATATGATGTGGTCTGATCCAGGCATTATAATGTGGTTCTTCAACTGTACGTTTTGACATGATTGTGATATCTGTCTGTTTCTTTCTCCCGTATATGGACAAACGCACATACAGACAAGTAAATCTTGACTATTACCGACACTTTAACCTCATCATGGCTCTCTCAGCCGTCCCAAAATGGAGGGATAATATGGCAGGAGAGCAGCAAGAAGAGGATGAATTTACCTGCCCAGGTGTGCTGCAGGGCTCTCTGCTGTCCCTGAAACCCATAGTGGAGCGAGTGTTTGGAGTGACTTTGAGAATTGGTGAAGAAGACACCACCTCATATGCCTCTCAGGATGGACAAATTTGGCTCCAACTGAAGGGAAGAAAACAAGAAGTGGAGGCAGCAAAGGTGGGTTTGTTCCATTACACACACCAGTGTGGTTTTCAGTCTTAAAATATTCCTTCACCAAGCAGCTTTGCAGTGGCCCAGTGCTTAGTGTAAATCAATCTTAAGTGCTTGATTGGTGACTGACATTTGCTTGTATATAATTTGCCAATGTCTTCATAGTCTTTCCTAGCACATAGCTCGGAAGACCCTCCTTAGCTATGACAATACTATGAGGGCTGGAAAATGTGTGCAGTGGTAGGCCTCCAAAAACAGTTGGAGTGTCATGACTATAGTATACTATATAATATGTATGCAGTATAGTATAAGTATGAGTATATAATATGACTATATAATACTAATAGTATTAGTCATAATTATTTTTGTCTCATTAAATGTCTTGTTGGACTTCTCTTCTTGTCAGCTTTTTATAAAAGGTGTTGTGAACCAGGAGGCTCAGAAGGAAGTTCAATATCCACATGTCCTTCAGTGTGTGTTCTGTGGTGCCAGGGGGTTGTTTATTGACTGCCTGGTTAGAGCTACCTCAGCGCATTTAGTGGTACGTAGGGTTAGAATGGTGTACTAGGTTTACTTTGTCTTCTTTAATATTAGTATGTGCTATTTGTATATGCATTTACCTTTGGGTTAACTTTTCCCAGGTGGGCTCAGTAGGTTGTCTCCTCATCTCTGGGTTGGCCGAACCCGTTGTGAAGGCCTACTCCCTCGTTGTAGACCTGGTAGACAAGTACAGTTTCAGCCAATCACAACCCTCTGAGGCAAGAAGTGAGTCCATGGATTCTCGTCGGACCTTCAAATCCATGGTGGAGAGACTGGAGGACAGTCACACTCTAGAACTGCTGGTCTTGCCAGTGATGGTTAAAGAAGTTCTTCTGGATTTAGTTAAGCAGTCAGGACTAGACCCAAGCACTTTGGACCATGGTGTAGTGTCAGCCGGAGCCACAAAACCTTTAAAACTTAACGAGAGTATGGACAGACTGATGGTGAAAGAATTTAAGGAGAACCAGAACCTTGGGATTTTAAATAGTTCTAGTATTTCTCTCAGAGCAAATGGGACACCTATTTTTAACTTTCCAGATAACAGAATCAACAAATCAGGAAAACAAGATAATCAAGCGGAGTTTCCAAGTAACTTCTTCCGCTTTATGGAAGCAGGCACAGAACCAAGGCCTGGTGCTTCAAGTGTAGATGGAAAGAAACAAGACAGAGAAGTACAGAAGTGGTCTGAAGGTGTATCCCATGAAACAGAGGGGGAAGGAGGGTCAAGTCAGGAGGACCAACATGGAGAAATCCACATCTTATCCACATCTAGCAAGCAAGAAAATGAGCACTTACTTAAATTCTTTACTGCTATGGGCTTCAATGATGAAGTGGTATGCAGGGTTTTGGCCCGAACTGGACCCAGAGAACCCTCCCAGGTTCTTGACCTGATCCAGCAAGAGCAAGATAAAACAGCTATTCATACCTTAAAGCAGGAGGTGAATGGGGCTACAGGGCCCAATGATGGGGATTTTGTCCTTGGTGTGATGAAGAAAGCAGCAGCCAGCTGTGGGTACACTGAGGAGAAGGTAGCTGAGATTTACACCAACCTCCCTGAATTGAAACCGCATGAGCTGATCCTGGAACTACAGAGAAAAGGCATGAGAGAATCCAGTGGCAGGAAAGACAGCGAGAGAAAGAAAGCAGAAGAAATAGAGGAACTGATGAGAAATGCACCCATTCTTCAAAGAGCCAAAGAAAGTCCTTTAAAGGAAGAGAAGAAAACTGATAGAGGTAATGGAAGCGGTGGAATGACAAATACAGAAAAGACTGAGAATGACAGAGGAGTAAGTTCAGAATCAGTGACTAAAAAGAAGCAGGATGGGAGAGGAAGTTCAAGTGTAGGACCGAAGATGCCAGAACACTTAACTGAGCCAGACAAGATGCGCTTGGCAAGCACTAAACCGGATATTTTTTCATCTTCTCTAAATCAGCCCCCATTCCATACTATTCTGCCTTCTGTATGTGGGCCTCCTCAGCCAACTTACCCATTTCCACTGCACTCCAACATTTCAGAAGAAACAATTGCCCCAGTTGAGTCCACATTCCACCAGCCTAAGCACAAAACTCTACCAGGCAAAGCAGGTGCAGTCATCACTGGACAACAACGCTTCTTGGAAGGCTTAGAGACACCCTTTGTCCTCCAGCTGAAGGATGGCCATGGTGACCCAGGGCTGCGGCAGATCATCATTGATGGGAGCAATGTTGCCATGACGTAAGAAAAGAGTTAAGGAGGGCAAACAGAGTAAATTAGCAGGTTATCTTGGGGAATAATGATAAGGGATGAAGTCAGTAGAAAGGAAGAGGAAGTAACTTGACCACATCAAAAAAAGAAAAAAAAACTGCATAAAACAGATCTGTAAAGACTGTAATACTGATAAGAGTATTGTCAAATACATGAATATGAATATTACTAGATATCTTAACCTGCTGATCAGCTTCAGAGCCCAAGAAGGGAATAAGAAAACAAACATTTATCACTTTATGCTATGTAATTGTTCATATAGTACGCAACACTAAATTTTACCCAGCATGCCAGTTTTTGGTTAATGTTTTTGTTTACCTTCATCGTAACATATGACATGTCACTTCTTAATAGGGTAAAAGTCTACTATAGCTATTACATATACTGTATGTTCAGTCACTACCCAAGAAATCACAGTCACTTGATATGGAGTAATTTGCAAGATGTGTAAAAGGACAAGACACATTATTCAGTTAATATTGTACTGGCTCATGTGTGGTATCAATACGAATATTGATTTTATGTTAGAGTAACATTGATTCTATATTGTACTTGTCCCAAGGCATGGTTTGGGAATATTTTTCTCCTGTCGAGGCATTGCTCTGGCTGTGGAGTACTTCTGGAACCGAGGCCATCGCAAAATCACAGCATTTGTTCCCCAATGGAGACAGAAGAAAGACCCAAAAATAAAAGGTAATTACTATGTAACGTCTATGTTTTTCTTTTAACACTTTATCAGGTTAGTTTGTCTATATTCATATCATATTCTCTTTTAAAGAGCAGCAATTTATGGCACAACTGCAGGATCTTGGTCTTCTCTCATTTACCCCATCTAGAGAGTTTAAAGGACAGAGGATAAATTCCTATGACGACAGGTAAATCCACACATCACCGCACCAACATGATGGTCAGCTTGTCATCTTACTGATCTTAGCACATTATTTTGTTATAAAATATTCACTGCGCTTTTTTATAGCTTGCCCAAAAGGTTTATAGGGCATCGGGTTGAGACTAGAAGAGCACGCTGGGACACTGAGCCCACAACAACAAGGCACAGTGGGAGTTTTTAACTTTTAAACAGCCCGATATGAAACTTGAAACTATAATGTTAGAAAATATTGCAGGCAGGTACAAGTAGAAATGCTTGAATAGTGACGTAATGGCGGCGCGGCCGCAGGTCGCAGCGGCCACTCCGGATCTGAAAGTTGTGCCTTTTTGTTTTGTTTTGT
>JAQQZR010000013.1:6271585-6284133 GCA_030068235.1 Notoglanidium macrostoma | reverse complement strand
GTGTGTGTGTGTGTGTGTGTGTGTGTGTGTGTGTGTGTGTGTGTGTGTGTGTGTGTGTGTGTGTGTGTGTGTGATGCCCTGCAATAAGCTGGTATAACATCCAGGGTGTATTCCCAACTAGGCCAGGGATTAGCCCCAGACCAGAATAAACCACTTACCGAAGATGAATGAATGAATGAATGAATGAATGAAGAATTAACACATACTTGATTTGTCTCACAGTTAACACTACATCATATCAGTCTGGTTACAGAAAATGAGAATTCATATTAGTCATATAAGTAAAATTCTTTGGTATATGTTTGTATCTTGGTTATATTAAACTGCTTCCTTCTTTTATGTTTATTTATTAACAACTACGCTGGTTGGAAATTTCTTACCGTTTGGTGGTTAAAGACAAAAATTATGCAGACAGCAGGAAATCCATAATTTTAGAACAGGAGATAACACGGTAAGTGTATAATTGGTATAAAAGATCAAATATTCTTTTCAAGCATGTCATAATAACCAGTAAAGAACTTTAGCTTATGTTTCCTATGGTTAGTTTTACAAAAACATTCTGCTACCATTTAGAGAATGTTCTCTCCAGGTTAATGTTAGGAGAATGTTAATTCAACCGAATGGGAATGTTGTCCAACGGTTCCCACATTACACCCGTTAGGGCAACATTAGAAGAACGTTCCATAGACCAAAACATGCGATCAAAAACTAACGTAAAATGTATGTAAAAAAAACTTTCCTGACAAACCACAGGACAACCAAAAAACCTTTATGTAAACCTTTTTTCCTGTAACCAAAACATAATGTTCCCAGAACGTTCTGGGAACCAAAAGTTGTTAGCTGGGATATTCCTACTTTTCCAGAAATAGTTTATTTATGCAAACTACACCATATTCAATAGAGGTCCAATATATTAATCACAACGTAAATTGTATGAATATTAGAGACTGAGAAACTGAGAGATTTGCATAATATTTAAATCCACTCAGTCACCAGTTAACCATTTTAATTAATTAAATAATGGTGATTTTTACATCATTGAAAATAAAAATCGCAGACGAATGGGTCTGGATTTTTTTAAAACATGAACATCACCTTGTTCAGCGGATGTAATTATTTATACTTTCTTATTTCCGAACAATAATGCAACAGTGGAATTTCCCTCAAAAGCTTACTCTCGCCAGTCTCCGCCTTCTTTCTGATTGGCTTGCAAAAACGTTCCTGGCTGCTGATTGGTGTTCTTTGTTGTCCATCATTTTGTTTCCTGTTTTCGTTTTTTTTTTGTTTTTTTTTCCCTGCTCTGAAGTATCAAAGTTTAAAGCCCGGCGATGTCGATATTGGTAAGGTACTTTGTAAACTCTTAAGGAAATGTTAATACTCGTAGTTTCATTAGCCCCGTGCCACTTTCTGAAATTTTCATCACGCATTTGCTATGTGTCCTGAAAATCTAAAAGTTAGCCGGGTTGCTACATGAATAGCGCTGAGGCGAGCGAGACAGCATAAAGCTGGGCTCGTGCAAACAGAAAGTATAACGACTTTTCATTACTGGTCAATAAGCAGACGTTATCTGCTGTGTAGTTTAGTTACTGCTCAGTTTTCATTCGTTTCACACTGTAGCGTTTTTTATATTGTAATTCACAGCTTTTCTAACAAATCTGTACTTTTCCATGTTGTGTGTTTATATAGTGAGTTACTGGGTTTTACCATGTCGGCCGTCACGCAGCACAACCGGAGGCGACGCACCCCTAAAATGTACATACTGACGTCCGACCACAAAGTACAGGACCACCTGGACGGTACCATTCGGCTGCAGAGGGGGTATCTGTGCCAGGAGCAGGAGGGTGGAGGAGAGCGCGGTGGAAGAGGGGACTTTCTATGGGTAAAGGTAAGGGATTGTTAAATTCTCCTCGCTTATTAACTTCCACAGAACCAGAAACATGATTGAGCTTTCCTTTTTTCCGATTTTTTGCAGGTTGTAGACAATGGCACTATGGTGAAGCTCGACAAGCACTTATTAAATGAAATATCTGCTGAGCAAGCCGGCTTGCTGGAGCCCATCACTGACCTTGAGTTGCGCTTCAAAGTGCTCTCCAAACCTCACCGGCTTGCCAGATTGACCAGTTTGCCCCTGGGGTCACCCGTGCTAGTGCGCTGCGGCCAGGCAGGAGACCTGGCTGATGCTGAGCTTCGTTACCGCGGCCCCTTAATTCGAGGAAGCGGCGCTGTGTACTTTGGGGTCCAACTAAAAGTAAAGATCTTAACTTTTTCTGCAAATGGAGGATATGTTTGGACTTATTGGCATATTTAGATTAGGAAATCTCTCTAACTCATCACTTTGCTTGACATGTGACAATCTCTCTCTCTCTCTCTCTCTCTCTCTCTCTGTCAGGGATCGGCGGCAGGCAGGGGCAGCAGTAATGGAAGCTACAAAGGCCACCAGCTTTTCACGTGCCCTGAACAGTGTGCCCTTTTTGTGTCCGTCAGTGATATCATAACACAGCGATCCTCCCGAGGCAGCGGTTTTGGGGATAATGATCCTCAACAGACTGAAATAAACAGACCAAACCAGAACAACCAGAGTTCTAGCCATGTCTCAAATCCAGTGAGTGTCTTAGCACGTACGGCAGAATCCGTGCCAGCTAATACCTGCTTACCTGTGCTGCAAGTGGGACAGAGGGTCTGCTTCAACCTGGACAGAGTACCGCACTGGGGCACGGTGCAGTACTGTGGGCAGCTTCCTGGCCGTACCTCGTCAGGAGGAGTGTATGTGGGAGTTTTGCTGGTGTGTGAAAGCTCAGTATAATTACTGAATATTGAAAAGTTACATGTTTTATTATATAATAATGATAATATAATATGATTCTAATGTTAATATAAAAAAAAGAACATTTAAAAATAATTGTGTAACATTTTATGAAGGTTCTGATAACAATATTGTATTTTAACAATTCCTACAGTCATGGGGGAAAGAAAATACACTCTCTAACTGCTAACTTATTTTATTTATCAGGGCCTAAATAGCAATGTAAACTCCTCACCAATGTCTATAAACAATCAAATAACCTCAGGTGACAGCAAAAAAACTTTTTATATACTTTAATTTATTTTAAATCTATTCCAATAATTTTCCTCACCTAAAAATGGGGTGGTCTGCCAATAAATGTACCATATTCAACACATCTAGATGAAATGAAATGAAAGCGCTGATCTATCGTGCAATCTCTTGATCTCAAACCCAAATGCCTTCAGTGTAAAGCAAAAACAAAGGAATTATCCTTGCTGTTCCAGTGTTTCAGAGGGGACTGTAATATAAACCACAAAAAAATAAATCTATTTCTAAGAGAAGAGTTATGCAGATTTAAAAAGTCAACAATTTTTGTTTTTTTAGTAGAGGGAAGTGTCGACAGTTGTATCTGTAGTGATCGCGGGAGCGCTGCTGATGTGGTAGATAAAGATTGAAAAGGGTTGAAGAAAAACTTACTGACTGTTACAAAGCACTGAAATTGGAAATTCCTCTCCTTACAGAAAGCGTCACCTCATAAATGTTTAGATATTTTTCTTTAAGTAACATAATTTTAAATCAGTTCATAATTTGTATAGTCCACATAATCTTCAACTAATAATAAAGTATTATAACGAGTGCATTAATATGAACCTGTGATTTGAGGTATAGCCGGCGCTACTCTCATAGCTGCTGTCATAGAAAATTCATCACCTTTGGAACAATCAGATATCAGAGTTGTGGTTAAAAATGGTATTATCAACTCATACCAGCGAGAGCTATTCGTGTTATATGTATTGCTTTGTGTGTGTGTGTGTGTGTGTGTGTGTGTGTGTGTGTGTGTCTTTAGGACAACCCCGTAGGAAACTGGAATGGCTACTACAAAAACCACAAGCTGTGCTCTATACCTTCTCCTGAATTCGGCCACCTTGTTCCCCTGTCCAAAGTGGTTGCAGGTAACACTCGGTTCAGCCAGAATGAAATGCAGTGCATGGAGCCATGACTAAAGCTTGTAATAACAGAAGCTTAAAAATTCAACATCAGTAATGTTTTTTTTCTTTCTTTCCATTTTTTTTTTAGAAACGAGATCAGAGCGCACAACTCCAGAAATCCCTCCACTTCCTTCCTCCAAAAACCCCCAACAGCCTTCTTCACCCACTCACAGCAGGCACCTTCCACAGACTACAATACCCACAAACTCCAGCCACAACCCTAGACTGCTGATAGAGCCTTCCATGCTGGCCGTGGCGAAGTCTGCTCTACAGCCTCCAACTTCGTCAACACCTTCTAAAGTCGCGTTAAAACCTCCTCCTGTCCCGATTGTTAAATCCGCTCTCAAACCTCCTCCTGTTCCAGCTAACAAGCCCCAAGCCCCGCCCCTTTCACCCTCCACAGACCAATTGCATACTTCAAATGGATTTCATAATCCACCCTCTCCACTGATTCCAGAAAAAGCACAGACTAATACGTGGTTAGAGGTTGGGTCCATGGTCGAGGTGAATGACCCACCACTTTTTGGAGTCATTCGGTGGATTGGATACATCAGTGGAATTTCAGAACCAGTGGCAGGCATAGAACTGGTACGACCTTTATGCCTGGTACTATGTCATGATATCGAAAGACTTCTTTTTTTTAACAGTAATTAGGTTTGCTTACAGAGTGCCATAAAACTGATTTTTAACAGTACTTTTTTGCAAAAATAAATTTAACATGAAACAGGGATAAATATAGCACTGGGGGATATAAGAAGTTATTTGATTAGAAAAAAATGCCATTTTAAAGATGCAGAGACAGTGCTTCTGTTTTATAGTTTAATTTCGTGGACACACCAAGACATAATATTTCTTGTCATGTTATTTTTCAGGACCAGGAGTTAACCGCTGCCACGGATGGCAGCTACCTTGGCGAGCGTCGTTTCCGTTGCCCCCCTAACAAGGGGCTGTTCATCAAACTGCGTAACTGTAGGCGAGACTCGAGATTTCCTGTCCCGGAAGCACCGATCAATCAGGTGGAGCGCTGCAATTCCATTGGTGAGCGTGCGATTTGAGGATGGTTTGTAGAGGGTCGTGTTCCAAACATGCTGATGGGAACGTTTTGTAGGATTGATTTACCTAACACTAAAACATGGGCAAAAGTTTGTGGACCTGTCCTTTCTGAACATGCTATTCCATATCTAGTCCTCCCTTTGCATAGACTTTTGGCCATATTGTATATCTATCCATTCTGTGCTTTTCTTTGTCACTAGTAAGTTTTATTGGCTTTGATGGAGACATTTTTTATTAAAAGACTGATTTCGCTAACATGCTGGAGAAGCTCATGCTGGCTTTGGTTTTTATAGAGTTTAAAGAGGCCTTCTGCACACAGGGACAGGGACAACAACAGGATCGGTGGCTCGAGTATGCAAAAAAATATATATTAGTAATTCTTTTTAGAATTTGATTGTGTTTGTCTATGAATTTCAGCATTTGCAGAATGGGGCAGTAAGCGTGTGGAGGAGAACACACCACCCGTGTTGGGTCAGGACGCTCGGCAGGTGTATGAAGGCTTTAAGAAAGGCATCCAAGGCCATCTCAACTCCTGCTACCTGGATGCATCGCTCTTCAGGTCAGAGTCACACAAATTACCTTCCAAACTAAACCAAAGTCATTATTTTAAAGACTTTATGTTTTAAAGCCGTTCATTTCCGGATTGTGTTTGTATTTCTGTTGTTACACAAAATTGTTTGATTTAACGAGGTGTTACGAAGGTTAGGATGAGAATTATTATTCAGATTTAAACTGGGCTATGGCATAAAAAGTAGCTTTGCAATGTCGTCAGCCTTTTTTTTTTTTATCCAGTAGCTCAGGTTTAAGGCAATTTTATATTCGATTTGTGCATGAGAACCTTTTTCTTTCTTATTAACAGGTTAGTAAGATCTGTTCAAAGAGCATCAAGGAATTTTTATATATTAATACCTGAACAGCAAATAGACATGATTTGTGTTTGTGACGATTTTTGTGATTTATTGCCAGGGTAGGTGAATAATCTCTCTCCCTCTGCTTCCTTCAGTCTGTTCTCATGCTGCAGTTCAGTCGACTGGGTTTTGTTTTGGCCCTGCAATGAAGATGGCCACCGTAGCAAAGAGGCTCAGGAACTACTGCGCTGTGAAATTGTCAATCCTTTACGCAGGTTTGCATGCTTGTGTAATAGAAGGGGATGTATTCTGGGCAGAGTTCACACTGCAGGGGATATATTGTGGCTGATTTCTTCATCCTCATATGAAAATCATATTGAATCTGACTTCACACGTGCTACTGAACTCCAAGGACATAACGGTACATTGTTAAAGTGATATTAAAATATTAGTGCATGCACAGTCTCTGTGAGCCGAGAAAATCAATATAAAGTCATGGGAATAAGGGTTAGGATCTGTCTCATCGCCCAACAGAGTTAACATGCCGAAATCATAATGATGTAGGTTTATATTGCCCCAAAAATCAATCAGAGACATCGTCACTCTTGCTAAGGAGACCGGTCTAGCATAGATGTACTTGTCTTGCCATCAATTGACAGGGAAGAGAGTAAGTCATCCAAAGAGTACAGCCAGTTCGGCTCTTTTGGCTCCCGGCCACGGATATGTCCAGCATCATAAGGATCCTAATTCGTTATCTCTTGACGATACGGTGATCACTTACTGTTGCTCCACTCCGAAGCACAAACTTCACTTTCAACATTTCTGGAAAACATGATCAGATAGTAATGGGTTAAAGAGTAGTTTATATGAGTGTGTGTGTGTGTGTGTGTGTGTGTGTGTGTGTGTGTGTGTTGTAGTCAATATGGCGTCATTAGGGATTGTATTGTTTACTTTAATATTAAGGATGATGGCAGATGGATGTGAATCCTTGTGTAATGAGCTTTCTTGAGAACAGCTGTCTGTACGTCATGCAAACCATTCTAGAAACTTCCTTAAATTTAAAATTTTTTTTATAAAGAGTAGAAACCGCGTTAGCTTCAGTCAGTCAGGATTCACTATTCACTGTAATATCTGCACGCAGACACTTGGTCAGAAGTTGCTGCCATTTTAGCTCTTCAACCACACCAGTGTCATTCTTCTTTCATATAGCAGTACACAACACGGCATCAAACGAACATTCAGCTCAGATTTCACCGTCTTCTTTTCATAATGACTTTCCTGCAGGTTGGAAGAATGGACTTTTTCCCTCTTTATTTAATATGGCTCAGTTCAGGGGTGTGGTCTGTTGTGGCTGATGTTGGATACAGGGCACATTAGATTGTGAACAGCCTCAGCTAACAAAGTAACATTTACAGTGTGAACATAGCTTTGGATTATGTGCTCAGTTCTGAAATATCACATTTGATTATGATGAAGATTTTAATAGTAATGCTGTATAAACAATTAGGTTTGGATACGTGTGTGCAAGTAAGACCA
The DNA here is from genome assembly GCA_030068235.1 of Notoglanidium macrostoma. NCBI lineage: Eukaryota > Metazoa > Chordata > Actinopteri > Siluriformes > Auchenoglanididae > Notoglanidium > Notoglanidium macrostoma. The sequence continues at coordinate 6,276,703 of JAQQZR010000013.1, read as the reverse complement.
TGGCGTTGCGGAAGCTTCTGGAAGCTGAGACTACAGACGCAGGCTTCACTAATCAAGAGAAAGGTAGAGTTAAACACGAATAAACTGCAGCCGGTCTTTACTTCCCATGACGAGTCTGACAGGATTCTTTGTGCATGTGTGTGTGCTTCAGATCCTGAAGAATTCCTCAACAAGCTTTTCCAGCTCCTCCGGGTGGAACCACTGCTGAAGATTAGGTAAAGCTGTTCCCTCCTTTTTATCCCTTCTCCATAATGTTCATCTGGGGTTTGTCTTTTACTCCTCCTAATTTCATCATCATCTCATTGCCTGTTTATGCTTGTTTCCTCCTCTAGATCTCTGAGCCAGGAGCCGCAGGAATGCCACATTTATCAACTTTTCCCTCCTACGCTTCCCTGCCCATCCTCGCCTATTCGTTCTCCGCTCTCACCCTCTCTCTCTCCCTCTCTCTCTCCTATCCCTCTGTCCTCAACCTCAGCTGGACTCATGAGGGTTGCCAGTGTTCAGACGCTGCTGGAATCCTCCTTCATGCATTCTGGGCTTAAATTCACAGAGGTAAAGGCAACTCTGACTCACATTTTTCTCACATAACTCATGGATTTTAATGCAGTCTGATCTAGGATCAGCTCATGGAGTTCTAGCCCAATACTGTTTATGGCAGAAGTGGTGAAGAAGCCTTTGTGTTTGAGTTAAAAATTGGACAAAATCAGTCTTATTTCTGCTCTAGTTTATAACCCCGTCAGAAATGTCAGAAATGAAAATGTCTTCATATATCCAGATATATTTTTTCCTTTTTTGCTCACTCCTAGTTCTACCTAATTTTTTTGTTGTTGTTTCTGTTAAATACATTTTTTATTTATTTATACTTTTTTTTTTTTTTTTTATTCTAATAGTTCTTCACTCTTGTCATATTTTGGACATACTGCATCTTTAATAAATGAAAGGTCCTGTGTGTAAAATAAAAGAATTAATATTAATAAAGCATGATCTTAAACCTGTTCTTAATAATTCCGTTTCTCCGTTTTGATAACCAGGCTCCGTCCTGTCTTCCTCTGCTGATGCCACGCTTCGGAAAAGAGTTTAAGATGTTTGATGCCATACTGCCGTCCCTCACACTCGACATCACCGACCTACTGGATGAGAGTGAGAATTCCTATGTGATTTATCCTTATATAAAATAATGCTAAAACTGTATTCATTTCATTATATTAGTACATATTAAAGAGTTATAATGTTATATACTACTACACTATTACTTATTTTTTATACTGGATATACTTTATTACTCATACTACTCGATTATACTAGCATTGTATGAGAACATTTTAAATTGTTGTGTTGTATATTGAAAGATTTATTGACATACATATGCACATATATATATATATATATATATATATGATAGATAGATAGATAGATAGGTAGATAGATAGATAGACGTAGACAACAGAAAGTACACGGTCTGACTGAACCCTCTCCTCTTCCCTCAGCGCTTCGACAGTGTAGTATATGTCAGTCGGTGGCAGAGTGGGAGTGTTCACAGTGTTATGAGGATCTGGACATCACACCTGGCCAGTTAAAACAGTATTGCAGCACCTGCAACACACAAGTATGCATAAGTCCTGAAAATCACATCTTTTCTGCCTGTCCTTTAACCCAGTTAAAATCTTAACTGCATTTCTCCACGTCAGGTTCACGCACACAAGAAACGCCAGACACACAAACCGGTCAAGGTCAGAATGCCCACGGGCACATGGGAGGGACCGGTTCATGGAGCTCGCCAGCAATTAACTCTCTTTGCTGTGACATGCATTGAGACCAGTCACTACGTCAGCTTCGTCAAGCACGGGCCGCTCCATACCGACTGGCTCTTCTTCGACAGTATGGCTGATAGAGAGGGTAAGAAATTAGCTGGGAGGGAACAGTGACTGTATTATGCTATGTGGGGCATTATGCTGGATTTATATGTCCCCTTGGCAAAAGGAGTCACTGAAAATCAATACAGATTCCTCTGATCCATCACGATTATCCTGCGATGAATTATTTTTACAGTCTAGTTTTAATATGGACATTTCAATTAAACAACTTTAGCTTGCTGCTCACTGTGTGTATGCAGGAAATGTGAGAGTATTCATAAGTTTTCCCAACCACCTAAAATTCTCATCTCTATATAATGCACTCCTGAATAACAAGTATGAAAAGAGTTAAATTGTGTATTAGTTGTTCCTTCACCTGCCTCAGTTTTTCTCTTGAAATTAAACAGAAAAGTGAAATTAACAGAAACGTCATCATATCAGTGACTAGACATTTTTAATCAGTTTATGGCCCCCTAATTTAGCAATCTTTTAGTAACGTTGTGTGTAAAGGTTCAGAAACTAAACACTTCTGCTGGATTTACAAAAGTCTCAAACGTTTATTTGGCCAAACGCCTGTAAGCTTGTTCCCGACACGGCTGATTTGCATTTTGTGAAACCCGCAAAACTCCATAAGACAGCTGTGAGCACGAAACGATCAATCAGGGTAAAGCCTGAAAAACAAGAAGTGGAAATTATGTCGACTCACTCATCTTAATTTTTTTAAAATATTTTTTTAATCCTTTTTTTGTCATAACTGAATGATTTCTGTGTTTGTGTTTGTTATTTTTTTACATTCTTTAATGTAGGGCTGAAACAATTGGTTTCCACAAAGTGTTCTCGACGGTATCATTAGTCCCTGCCCTTGTGAACTAGCGTGTGAATGTGTTTTTCAGAGACTACAAAGTGCTTTATTAAGTCACTCTGGATAAAGAAGTCTGATAAATGCTATAAATGGAATAAAAAATAAGCAATTAAAACTCAACAGTATATTCCGTATATAAAAGTGCAATGATCCGTGCAGGTTGTATGATTTGAAATCAAGTCAAGGTTTACATTAGTGAATTCATACTTCTTATGAGCAAATTCAGAATTTACCGGATTTTCCCGAACACAAGATTTCTTGTGTAAAACTCATACAAATGATTTATTGAATAAATGTGTTCATATCCAGCTCGATAAACGAGGTTCATTATTAGCTTTAGATTATGTGTAATTAGTTTTTAAAGCACCATTACTGTCAGAGCTGCTGTTATAGAAGCCTAATCGACAGCTTCTGACCAATCAGAACTGAGAATTAAACCGGGTTGTGGTTTAGTAAATTAAAGCAGTTCTTGTTTTAATGGACACCGACACTTCAAGCCTGCCATAATTAACTATTATTAAGGATCCCATTTATCCATAAAGGGCTGATTTGGTTGTTTTGGTTTGACAGGAGGAGAAAACGGATTCAACGTGCCACAGGTGAGGGCGTGTCCTGAGGTGGGACGCTACCTGAGCCTGTCAGAGGTAGAGCTCAGCCGCTTAGACTCCAGCTTCCTGAAAGAGCCGGTCCGAAGATTGCTCTGCGATGCCTACATGTGCCTTTATCACTGTCCTGAACTGAGCCTGTATAAGTAAAGTACAGAGCTAGATCTGATGCTCGTCCTCACACACCACCAAGCTTCCAGTGTTTCCATACATGTGAATCTTCTTTTGGTCTCACATGATGAATGTAGCAAACAGACTATGCAAAGCATAGACTGACAGTCAAAGGATTTTGACCACTAAGACACAATACATATTTGTCTTACAGTTGAGACTGACACAGGCTGTTTGTCGTCTGTCCATTAATCCTTAAGAAAATTCAGACTTTTAACAGGCAGTGTATGTTTACATTCATCCTAACAAGGGCCTGTCAAGCCAGACTGCAGCTGTGCACATCTGTTTGATTATCATGCTTCTGTCACCTTGAAATTGTACCAAATCTGGTACACATCTGTCATCACTGAAAGTGTTGTCTTTAAGTATTCTACTTGAAAAGAGTATACTGGTGTATATAACTGCTGGCTGATTGATGTTATGCCTATAAAATCTTCTTTTCAAACATGTCTGTTGTTTTCCTTTGGACATTTATTGAAGAACGTAGCATTATTCACTGCTTTTACAGTGAAAATCGGATATTGTCTGTAATTTTACACCTAAAGAAAAGGTTTGCCTGATAAAATAATGAAGGTGCATAATGCGTACTTTATGCGTAAAGTAGTTTACTTAACCACTGCAAGTAAGCACAGGAGTGAAGGCTCCACGCCATGGCATGTGTGCTTTTGGTCTGAATGGGCTTTTCTAAACACTGCTGAAAATATGTGAAATGCAGTACACAGACCCAATGAAACTGATTCAACAAAATGCTGGTACAGTTTGCTGGCACTTTTCTTGGGACAAAAGGTTAAGTGCATCAAAAAAAAAGTATATCTTGGTTGGTTGTAACAGCTGAGATGTATGTTTTTAACTGTATACTGTGTACTTGCACTGTGAAAGATTAAAATAATAGGCCTGTAATCACGGGTGTCACCACCATTATAGCTGAGGGGGGCTCCCCCCAAATATCATAATTATTCATTTGGACCCCCCCCCCCACATTTAACAGAAAATATTAGTTCACCCAGCGCTCTTTCTATTGTTTGCGAAAGAATCCATTCCACATGATGGATATGAGAATACACACACCACTGAAATTCCACTCCGGGTTTCCCGGGTTACCTACAACAACAAACCACACGCAGTTGAAGCGACTCTTCATTACAGCCACAGACAGTAAATCTGCTCGGTACTGGAGGAGGTGACGTCAGCCCCATTGCCTTCTCACAATGCCCAACTTTTGCTAAAACCTTATTCTTTTGTTACATGCCCTCAAAATTAACCCTAGGCCACGTTAAATGAATGTTCAACTAAATAATGAAATATTAGGAGTAGCCTAAGCTTTGCCTTATTTACTGTAAGTAACAGCAGGGGATTCTTGGTTGATGATCAGTGGTTTGCAATATTTGCTCCCCAGACACAATGGACATGAGGATATTCTTTACAAAGAAGCGGAAAGAAGGTCAACATTTCTCCACAGGACAGGTTTTTTTTTCCTCCAATGGAAATGTTATTGCAGTTAGCTGGCCAGTCGATGTTAGGAGATGTATCAACTAGCTTAATGTTAGCTGTCATTACATCCAAACCCAGTAGCCTACCATATTGTAATGCCAAGAATGAGGCCAAGTCGCTCTGATGATATTTATTG
>JAQQZR010000013.1:6253731-6264494 GCA_030068235.1 Notoglanidium macrostoma | reverse complement strand
GAAAATATTTTTCTCCCAATTTTGGTGATAAATTGTGTCACATTCATTTCATTATCTTAGGCATAGCAGTGGGTAGCCGTTAAAAACAGGCTGATGAATATGGACTAGTTGAATGAGGAGTTACTGTTGAGTCTCTAAAATAGTCATTGAATTAAGTGACTTTTGTAGGTAAAATGAGGTGTTTAACAACCTGTTAAAAATACACCAGAAAGAAGGAAGTGGCATCTAATTCATTAAGAAATGTATGGGGGAGGACACACAGACAGACAGCGTGTCCCCCTCACATCCAAAATGCTTCTGACGCCCCTGTCTGTAATTTCTACTAATTGGTCACCAGCCAAACACAGTTAAAAACACCTGTCACTGTGTAGCTAGTGTTTCTTGAATCTTTTCTTCATTCTTAGGGACTGGTTAACAGGATCAGCTAGTATAATTTGGATGTTCGGCGGCATGATTATGTGTAGTACTGGCTATGCTCGTTGCTGTTTTCTGAGGTTTTCTCACACGAAAGTCTTATTATCAATTAGTACTGCTGTTTGTCTCCAGTACAGTAGAGGGCGATATAACCACCTACAAATTATATTCTATGCAACTGGAGCGTCGTTGGAGCCTTGACAGGTTGCCAGGTTCGCGGGAATAACCTTCCTATTTTTCTATTAGTTCCTTCGTGCCTTTTTTTTGTCCTGTATTGGATTTCAGCGTTTTTCATTAACTGCATTAAGTACTTTACATGAAATATTAATATTATTTAAAACATGCAGTAATGGTCACACGTTTTTCTTCCTTTACATGTGCCTGTTAACACACATCTCACTCTTAATACTAGTTATCATTCTCAATTGATTAGTTTATTATGTAGTATTAGAAGTTCAATAGTGAGCTGGTAATATAATTATTGAAATAAAATAAATGTTTTAATACTGCTTCTTTAAAGTTTAAAAGATTTCCTTGACCGTTGTTTTTTTTATTTTTATTAGACCTGGCAACCCTAGCGACAGGTTTGTTAAGTGCAGAGCGCCGAAGCTGCTTCTGCTGTTGTACTTAAATACAAATAAGATTCTTACACTTCTACAGAGAGTAATTATAAACCTGTATAAGCAGATATTAGAGCTATTTTAAGGTATGGATGTTTGTCTCCTTATCTTTGTAAATAGTATCGCTGACATTAGCTAGCTATTAGCACAGCATTGCCAGTAACTGCGCACTACCGTAATAAACAGTATATAATATAATAGAGTACAATCTGCGTTTATTACATATTACATATTCAGTGCGGTGGTGCTCGCATTGCTAGTAAATGTCCTCGGTAAAACGATTAAGATTAAAACCGAGCTCATATTAGCCTAGAGAAATGCCCATCTGGAGAGATTAGCCGTAGAACTGCTAGCTAAATGTGTTACTGAAGGGCTAGCTAGTAGCTAATTGCTCATTTGCTGGCTCTTTAGGTTTAAAGGAAAATTCCACCCTGAGGCACATTAAATATTTTTATACTGAAATATGTGATGTGTTCTGAATTGTTCGATGCTTCTGTGGTTTTGTTATTCGTTTGAGAACACAGCGGTTGTGCGCTGCACTGACGTCACCGGGGGGCGGGGTTAATGGCTGACTGTTATATTCGCTGATAGCTACGCGTATGCAAGATGGCCGCCGCGAATGACCATTCATAAGCAAAGTGTTACCTGATTGGACATTCGCCAGCCAATCAGCTAGCACTTTCCTCATGAATATTCAAAGTAACTATTGATAAGCAAAGTAACTCTGTGTCTCAAATTACATACTCAACTTGTACTGTTCTAGACCATTACTGAGTATTAATACTAATCATTTTCTTATTATAGTAAGTGTTTGGATTTTAAAATCCTCTTAATCTTACTGAAAGTTCTGTTTCGAGTACCACAGTACGTGGGGAAACTGATAACTGTGAAAACATACCAGTGTGTTCAAGAAAGATTTTTAAGCCAAAACTTTGAAGATGAAAATATTGATCTACAAGACATTCCTGGTGGGTTTCTCAAATCTGATTCCCGCCTGTGCTGTGGGAATGTTAACGTTACACGTGCGATCTGAGTGAGCACTCGGACATCGAGGGTGATTCTCGGTATCTAACTGGCTCTCCTCGGTAGATAGTGAAAATGTAATGTGTGTTTTTTTTTATTTTTTATTTTGTTGTTTATTAGTAATTGGAGCCATGACATCACAGGGGGGACAGGGAGGAGCTTTGTCCAGTAAAGCAACAGGACCAAGGAAGATGAAATGGGCTCTGGAGCTGAGTCTGGCCAGCACCAGGTAAGAAATCCTAAACTTTATTAACTACAATTGTGTGGAATCACAAGAATAGTGGAACTGACTATACTAAGGACTGCTCAGTTGAAGGACCGGCGATCACCGAGCCCACATGTCCATGTTCATATGTCCATGCAGTTCTTATACTTATACTTTTATACTTGTGTATACAATAGAACTCATTTTTAGGTAAGAGGTGATACTTTGCTTACTACTACAATTTAATGTCGCTTGCTGAACTCGGAGTTGAGAAGAACTTCTGAGTTGAGGTGCCGTTTTCTTTGTACTGGTCAGAGGTTGGGAATTATGACCGCTAGTCAAATTACCTCCTATGTAGAGTTTCAGAATTCTCTCTGTGTCCGTGTGGGTTTCCTCCGGGGTCTCCGGTTTCCTCCTAACCTCCAAAATCATACTTAGATGGACTGGCCAAGATAATTTGCTTCAAGGTGACCAGGAAAAGTAGTTACTGAAAGTATCTGATGGAGCTAGTATTTCCAAAGAAAGTCCATGTAGCTTATGATGTAGAAATTCTCTCTCTGTCTGTCTCTGTGTGTGTGTGTGTGCAGGACTCGAGGAGACAGGCAGCTGAAGGATGGAGAAGTTATGTATCCTGTGGGATACTCAGATAAACCAGTTCCTGACACTAGCGTGCAGGAAGCAGACCGTAACCTGGTGGAGAAGGTAAAACCACACAATGTATAGACTGAAAGGCATATAAAGTACCGTATGGTACATGTTCTCCACACAACGTTTAAAACTCATACTACACTGGTTAAATTAATTTATACATGTTAAAATGACACTGTTGTTTAGTTGATGCTCAGGGATTCAGGGTTGTTGGTCACGCTCACAGAGCACAAGAAATCTTTGTGACTCTTATTACAGCCATGATACCGTATATAAGTTAAATGTTTTTAAAATTTCTTTTGTGTGTGTGTGTGTGTGTGTGTGTGTAGCGATGCTGGGATGTAGCTCTTGGCCCTCTGAAGCAAATCCCCATGAATCTGTTCATCATGTACATGTCCGGAAACACTATTTCTATCTTCCCCATCATGATGGTGTGCATGATGGCGTGGAGGCCCATTCAGGCGCTCATGTCCATGTCTGCCAGTGAGTACAGCTTGCTAGTTCATTGCACTTCATGTCACTCCTAAACATTCTACTGAGCAGCATTAGCACCCAAAGAAGCCAAAGTATGTTTTTTTTTTTTCTATTCTATTCTAATTTTTACTATTCTTTGGCAGGCAGAAAATACATTTTCTTTGATATTCAGAAATTCTGCTGCTCTTTAGTCATTTAATCTTAAAACTACAAACAGGAAGCAAACAAATCTCACTTCAGCTGTGAATGCGGCGTGTGAGAGAATTGCACAGAATAGCTCCATCCTTATACTGTTCATATTGTTCACTTCAGAGGAACTAATCTAAATAGGATGCAGAACAGCAAACATGCGAATGAACTATGAAACTAAGAAATATTCACTTCCATGTCTCAGCCTTTAAACTGCTGGAGAGCTCGAGTCAGCAGCGGCTTCAGGGTTTGGTCTACCTGATCGGCAACTTGCTCGGCTCAGCGCTGGCCATCTACAAGTGTCAGTCGATGGGTCTCCTCCCAACGCATTCGTCTGATTGGCTCGCCTTTATCGAGCCTCCACAGGTACGCAGCAAACTGCACAGGGTGCTTGTAAACCAAAAGAAATGGGTGTCTTATGTATAATCATATCATGTTTTGTGTTCTTACCCCTGAAATGTTCTGTTTTTGCTTCCACAGAGGTTGGAGATAATGGGTGGAGGATTGGTCCTGTGAGCCTTCACACCCCCTTGTACACATTCTCACACACAAACCTTTTGCCTCTTTAACACGATTTCATTAATTTATGTATGTTTTGAGTTAGATCTCATCCATCTTTGTTTCATACGCTTCTGCTACATGCTACAATGTCCTTGGAAAAAGAGATTTAATAAACCTATTTCAGAGTATTTTGACAGTGTTGTCTCTGGCTCGTCAGATAAAACCTGTTCGAGTAGGAGAACCATATTTCACAGACTGGATACATCTGTTTCAGACACACTTAGAATTACATTTTCATCAAAAGTGTCACAGGAACTATTTGTCTTGTCTTATCTTACGATAAGCATCGAAATATGTTTGAGACTCATGAATGCCACATTGCTACTGCAAAACACAAGTATCACGTACCATGACATTTTGCCATCCCGTATCCACCCACTCATGCAGAAAGTGTGACCAATCTCTTCCACCTGCGATATTTTCTAACCGATGTAGTCGGTTCTACTAGTGTAAATATAAACACGTTAGTTATTTGCATCCTGTTATCTTGACCAGGATAATGCGGTTAGTTCTGATGGTGAACGCAAGCAGTAAATGCGTCTCGTGTTCGTCGTTGTGACTGTTTTGATGCATCCTTTTGGAACTGTATCTCTCTGACACTTTAGCTACGTGTTCATTAGTCAGTTACTCGTTAGAATAAATTCTGATACTGTTATCTGACAAATTAGAGATTGTGATACATCCCACATGACTGTAACAGCTGTGTTTAGTCAAGAAGAATCCTGTTTATTTTAAAGGTCACATTAAAAAACAGCACTGTACTGAAACGTCACACAACCACATTCCTTGCATATGTTTCATTTCTGGGTTTCAACTACAGCCTGTGTAAACAGACACGAAACACACCCCTCAAAAACATGTTGACCTGCACTACCTGTTCCACGGCATCCTCGTGCTGCCTCGCAATGGCTTTTACAACCTGGCAATTTAGGACCTACTGCTTCAGACTGGATCGTACGATTTCATCTGTCCATACAGTGCAAGTATCTGTAGATATGACTAGCTCATTTGCATGAAAGGATGAATTATGCTCTCTTTGCCTGGACATGTCATTGCATAAAATTATATGAGGTCATTTCAGTTTATTGCAACAATAAAATAGTGTCTGTGCTTCCAGAACGGCAGGGTTACAGATCTTTTAGGAAAGATGAAGAGCTTTGGTTTTTGCCCAGCTATAACACATGGACAAAATGCAATAACGCAGTGGAGACTGGGGAGCATGTTGTTGTTATTGTTGTTATTTTCAAATAAATCTCATTTTCTTCTTGTGGATCAGCAAGTTGCAGAAAATGATTAATTCAGTCAGGACATTAGTGTTTTTTTCCCTGGTAAAATGATATTTATCTAAACATCACTGCCATGATTGGGATGCCAAATGAAGGATAACTCCATTATAAATCGTTTATCTTTTTAAATACTTTTATCCAAAATATACAAATCAATGACAAATGATGGCCCATTTGAACACTCCTGTTCACCAAACCCACTGATCAACTGCTGAGCTACAACAGTTTAGAACTCTAAGGTATTTTTGACTACAGCCTTAATGTGTTTGATTTGAATTTAAACACGGCGGTTATGTTAAATTTCAGCTCCATCAGAAACAACACAAAAATATCTTTTGTAATTAACCTGAATTATTATACTGGCACATTATTATATACACAAAAAGAAATTCAATTGCTTTTATTTTGTGCACTCTCGGGGGGGTACATCTTTTGTACCATCAGTATGTATCTTTTACTAGGAAATCTGAATATAGTATACCTTTAAAATAATTGAAGGTATAGAACTAAACTCTATAAGGATGACTAATTAAGAAATCTAATTAAAGATACACCACATGCACCTGCCCAGGTCAAAGATACACACTACCCTGTCAGCCCCGCCTTGCACCGCCCCACCCCGCCCCCCGCAACTAGGAAAAGTAGAGTATGGCATCATCACAGTGTGTATGAAAGTGCAACAGTGATGACAATGTTCTTTGGTGCTATTCTCTCTCCCCTGTCAATCACAGCGACACTGGCCAGTCATGGGTGTTTGTGAGCTCATGTATGTGGAAGAGGGTAGATAGCGCTTTCATGATAAAAAAAAAAAAAAGAAGCTTGTATAGAGATGTTTAGAGAAACTGTAACACACATGTTCACTTATTAACCAAACACAATAGTTCAAGCAGGGCACCATGCACACACACACACACACACTTATTCAAGGATTCCAAGCTTTATTTATCACATGCACATTTGTAGCAGGCACAAAGATGGAGAAAACTAGGTGAGGTGAAACGTATTTACACCTAGGGGTAATAACTGTGGCCAGAGCGCATCACCAGGTCCACACACAGAGGAGAGGCAGGAACGGCCTGAGGACCATCAGGGATCCCAGCCATCCCCGGCCATGGCCCGTTACCCTACTACCATCTAACTGGAGGAACAGGAGCATCCAGTCCAGAATAAGCAAGTTTAGAGACCGTTTTTTATCCTCAAACCACCAGGATACTGATTAGCTAAAGTATCAGATTGGATATTAAGCTTTATTTACAGATCATACACTTTTCCACTTTGTCCCTAATCATTCTACTTATCCATATTTTATTTGGATTGGACTTTTTTTTGATGATCATTTTGCCAGTTTTGATCATTTATACAATGTCACTGTGCGATGTTGATGTGCATGTGACAAGAAAGCCTGTGAATCTTGAATCCATTTGTTCTACTGACATGTTTGGAAGATGGAAAGAAACCAGAGAACCTAGATAAAACCTTGAATCCACTTTTACCTACCGACATATTTTTACAAGGTGGAATGAAACCAGAGGACACCAAGGAAACCCTCTGACAGGGAAAGAACACATGAAACTCAGTTTCAAATGTGACACACGTGACTACCAAATCCTATAATTACACATATGCAGAAGACATAAGCATACAAATGAAAGATCTCAAAACCAAAAAAAAAACAAACAAAAAAACCAACAACAAACAAACAAAATAACCTCCTGAAAACTTTTAAACTCTTTTGGGAGTATGAGTGGAGGTGAGATGACCTGTGTTAATGTAGTTTCTGTTTGTTCAATTAGGACACAAGTTCAAGTTATGAAGACCGGAAGTACGAAAGTTAATGACCTTTCTTATACCGAAGCCAGTACGGAAATGTGCTCGAGCCAAGGGTTTAATACCAGATAACAGTAAAAAAAAAAACTGAAGAGGAAAGATTCCTCCATGGTGAAGAAACTTCCTGTCTGAAAATGTTTCATATCTTAAAAAAAAAAAAAGAAAGCTTGCCTACGTGACGTATTGTGAAACGGCTACTAATAAAATCCGGTCTGTTACTCATAGAAACGAGTCGAACTGGAAAAGATGTCGATGTGAAGGGATGCTAGTGTCAGTATTAGTGTTAGTGTTAGTTCAGTGAATACAGTGGGCGTGGCTTCAGGTAACACGGCGGGCTTTAAAAACCCCATCCTTCCTTTACTTCACTTCACTTCACTTCACTTCTTCAGCCATGTGGAGGGAGTAACACAGCTCCTGAGGCCAACAGCACAAAACTTCTCCCTCACGCGCTAACAACAACAACAACAACAACAACAACAACAACAATAATAATAATAATAACTTCTTTCAGATTCTATTTTTGTACGAGTTTTTACCTCAGGCCCACTCTGGAGGGTGGATAATTCCATCATAAGAAAGAAGACACCTTTGCTACACAGAGAAACCGACGACCTCTTCTGCTGATGCAGAAAGACTTTAAATAGCTTTTCGTGAGAGTTGTTCTGCCTGATCGGGTGGCCATGGAGAGATGTGCACGAGCCTCCCCGACTTATAAACAACACCGTCACCCCTTTGTCCACGAGGTGAAAATGACCACAGCTCAAAGAATTCGGGTAGGATATGATATTTATTATGGATTTGTGCGTTAACAGTTTATATATACACGCGGATAAAACCTTTTTTAAAACCATCGTTACGGGGTGTGTAGCTCTCTTTCTAAGTAGAGGTCAGCGCGCGCGTGTTCGTCGCTTCAGAGCGTTTTGTGCACCATGATTGCGCACGGTTTGCGCAGCGGAATCCTCACGGCTTTATTTTCCTAACCGTTTAGAGTGGAATTGCAGATACTTCACTAATAAATGTGATTCTTTTCAAGACCCTGGTGAAGCGTTTTCGATTTAAGTGGCTCGTGTAGGCGCTTCGTAGGGCTGTATTTATGGTTTGCCTAGAACCAAAAATATTGCATGAAGAATAGCGCAGAAAGTGTGCGTTAATCGTGAACAAGTCTTCATACTACGTAGGCAATTGCTCATTTGCGCAATCAATAGTACGTCAAAACGCATTATCTCGGGTAGTAACTGACACCCAAGTATTGTGTATGGCGTCGTTTTGTTTTATTAAATACTGAAGTACGCAGTTTGAACCGCATCTCTGGCCTTGGAGTCAATAAAAGTTATGAGAGGTTAATTATGGCTGTGTCCCAAACAAGTCTTTTTAAAGAGTTTTAGAACATTAAAGCTGGTAAACAGTCTGTGCAAAGCTGAGCTTTCTAAGCATGACCTCAAGCATGAAGTATGCAAATAAGCAGACTTATAAATGCAAACATTCATGTCCAAAAGGCCATTGGGGGTACAATTGTCTCCTTCCTGGCTGTAATGTTGAAAACTGTCCTGTCCAAACATCTACACAAGCCAAAAATCAAGCTAAATCCTTGATGCAAAGAATGTTTCCTCTCCATATAACATTCCTTTTCCTTCACAGAGCATCATACTGGGCTGTGTCCTGTTCCCCATTCGCATCACTCTCACCACCATCTTCTTCCTGCTCATGTGGCCCATCGCGCGGCTCCGGCTGGCAGGTCTGTCGCAGGAGGAGAGGGCGAAACCGGTCCAAGGCTGGAGACAATGGCTTTTTCATCCCATCATGGTCTTCCTGAGTCGATCTGCGTTCGTCTCCATGGGCTTCTTCTGGATAAAGGTCAAAGGTCGACAGGCTACACAGAAAGAGGCGCCGGTGTTGGCTGTGGCACCCCACAGTAGCTTTCTGGACATGCTGATACTCAGCCTAGCGGGACTGCCTACAGTGGTGTCGCGCTCCGAGAACAAAAACCTGCCGGTTATCGGAGGTGAGAGATGCATCAAACACTAGGAGAGTTTTGATTATGTAGGATGGAGAAGGATTTGTATTTCTTCTTTTTCTCCCTCAGCACTTTTGGAGTTTAACCAGTCTGTGTTGGTTAGCCGGAAGGATCCTGAGTCGAGGAGGAAGTGCGTGTCTCAAATCAAAGAAAGACTCACTTCCAGCGGTTACTGGCCTCAGGTATGATTTGAAATTAAAGGTCATTTGCAAGCCCTTGACTGGCAGCAGGCACGCTAGAGTGACTCTCCAGGCTTTTTCACAGTTCAGAGCAAGTGTGTGAAAATGACCACCTGTTCACACACTGTCTCGGTTTCTACAGATGCTAATGTTCCCTGAAGGAACCACTACAAATGGTCGTGTCCTTATCAAATTCAAGCCTGGTAAGTGTCAATGCTACAATAATGTGAGTAAAGGTAAAGGAAAACACTGAGGATAACTGGAACACTGGATTCTTACTGGATTCCTGCTGTCTGTCTGACTGTTTCTCAGGTGCTTTCTTGGCAGGTGTCCCAGTTCAGCCAGTGTTGCTTCACTACCCTAATAAAATAGTAAGCAAGAAATACAGCACTACTACAACATGGCAGAGATAATAAGGCAGGCAAATGCCAGTAGTGATCAGTGATGCTGAAGATGTGATTTTATTTGAGTTTTTTTTTTGTTTTAAAAAAAATAAAAATAAATAATAAAAAAATCATATTTTGCAACATGGTAATATAGCTGATAAGAAAATTATCATTTAGGCAAGTTATTTTTATTGTGGCATTTTATCAGCGGTAACATGACACAACTGAGGTTACAAAAATGTATACACAGATCAATAAGCAAGGGCCTAATGCCCAAAAAAGAAATGCTGAAATGGTATTAAGCTGTGCAAAAGAAAATGATAGATAACTGCCAAAGCAGCCATCTTAGATTTTTAGATCCACATGCTTTTTCCTTTTGTGTTTTGTGCTATAGAGCACTTTTTAATTTATCAAAACAATATATATAAATAAATACAATCATTCAAATTTAAGTTTAATTTTTTAAATCGTCTCTTGTGCAGGACACTGTGCGCTGGACTTGGAAAGGAGCATCATGGTAAGCAACTTAAGCGTGTGTGTGTTTGTGTATATAACTTTTTTTTTTAATTTATTTTTTAAAGATAAGATTTTGACTCCAGCAGTCCTTGTGGAAAACATTGCAATCAAGGAATTTATACTAAATGAGTAATCCACCTATCTCTCCTGGTGATGCTGGAGACTGGGCTCCACCACAATCTCTTGATATGTCTGCAGAACATGTTGGCTCCTGTTTCTACTTGTTATAGCACCTGCAAACAGGCCTTCTCTCACCAGCCCCTCTTTGTTGGAGTTAAAGACCAAAAAACCCCCAAGTTGTCTTGTAACCAAGAAACCAGGAAGTACAGGAAGAATCAGTAATGGTAATGGCGGCGCGGCCGCAGGTCGCAGCGGCCACTCCGGATCTGAAAGTTGTGCCTTTTTGTTTTGTTTTTCTTGG
>JAQQZR010000013.1:6206908-6252902 GCA_030068235.1 Notoglanidium macrostoma | reverse complement strand
AACTGTGTGTGCAGCTGTACAACAGTAATGGTGACGGCTTGCTAAGTGCAGAGGACCTCTCTGGTTTGATGGCCGCGCTGGTGGGAGTCCCTCAATACAGCATTGCAGAGATGTACTCGGAGTTGACCAACAGAGGACAACCGACTGAGGGTGAGTACAAGAAGTGTGATCGCTTCATCAAACTTGGACAGTAGTGCTAGCAAAATCCTTTAAATATGAATCAAAATGTGTGTGAATAGGAACAGACATGACTAGGTATGGGGTTGGAAACTAATAAATGATTGGGTGGTGTGATGTGGCCTGAAAACCTGAAGTAGTTTTCCTCTTGTGATTTATATTGCACTCTGATTTGACCGTGACTACAATCTGTGAGTCAACTTGGTTCCTTATGTTATCAGCTATAAAGATTTCTTTTTTTTTTTTTTTTTTTTTTTTCTCCCCATGAGGGAGGGACGAGGGAGCTTCCAGCAAGCACTTAACATCGACAGTCAGTAATAAATAACATAAGGACTCAAATATTTATCACAAACCGAAACAAGAACAGCAAAAGTGGTAACAGGAATGGCAATGACAACACTAATAAAATTCTACACAGAATTTAAGATGTATGCGTGTAATTGTAATTAAGGTGTGTGTTACTGATGTCCAAGCCGGTAAGATGCCATGTACAAGTTCAGTAGTTAATAACTGATGACCGATTGGTGATTAATGAGCCTCTCAGCATAGTGAATGACCTGCTGTAGTTTGGAATTGGCAAGGGCAAAGGCAGATGGGAACCAGGTGGAAGTGGTGAGGATGGTCTCTTTAGTGGCTGAGGTAAAAGTTGAGCAGTATTGACTTTGAGATGTTGAACCTCCTAAACTGGCTTTCCTGATGGCGTCAGATGGCTGTTCTACTTCAGGGTGTTTGTGAAAGTGGTTCTCTGGAACCTAACTGATGCTATTAAATGAACTGCAGTGCCTCCAGGGGAAGGCAGGCTGGGTGTTTGGGTTTTGTTTTTTATTTCCCCCCCACTGACTTGTGCTGTAAGTTGTTCCAGTCGCACTACGAGACTTTGTTGCCTCTCTTCCTATATATGGACTCCTTGTTGGATGTCAGACTCGCCATGGTTGATGAGCAGTCAGTTGTGTAAATGCTGCCTTGAGGTGCACCAGTGCTGACGGTCAGACAGGAAGTGACCCTAGCCGTACATATGGTCTCCTCTCACAGGAAATCAGTTATTGGCTGATGAAATGCCCCCCCCCCCAGTGATTTAGAAGCAGACGCTCAGCATGGTTTGGTCATTAAGGCCAGTAATGTTCTCCTTGGTGGATTGGAATGATTGTGGAAACTTTAAGGCAATCAGAAATGCTGCAGGCTTGTAGTGCTTTGCTGAAGCTGTCTGCAGACTGCTAATCGGCACCGATCAGGCCGCAGCTGCCATGTTTGGGAGGCACTATGTACAAGAAATTAACTTGAGTTAATTGGACAAAAAATGCTAAACTTGTGTTCTCAAGAAACCACAAGGTCTTCTGTCCTGAAAATGTCTGTGGTGGAAGATTTAATAACCTTTGAAATTGGAGACTCTTTCCATAGGTGTTAATAACTTGACCATATCAACAGTTGCACGTTTTCTTCGTTAAATAATGAATTTTCTGTGTATTATTTTGATGTGGTGTCTGCCATACCCTGTGAATGAGCTAATGTGATAATTTCTACATTAAAGGGACAGTGTATTAATATAAACCTCTGATTTGAGTTACAGTTGGCACTACTGTCAGTCATGCTATTATAGAAAACTTAAATTAACACCTGACCAGATGTATAATGTCTAATCTGAACCCCCCCCCCCCCCAATTCTCTTATAGGTGCCTTGTACGACTTGCTTACCACTCACCCAACATATCAGAAGCTCTTCAAAGAATACTTTGAGCATGAGGAACTGCGGCTCGAGGCAGACAGAAATCACAACGGCATACCGAGTGGAAATACCAGTCGCAGCAGAGGCATTAATAACAGAAATGGACTGAACAAAAAGTGCGACTGAAGATGACGTTATGTGCAGCATATGCTGTATTTTTAATAGTAAAACGGGGATATTTATGAAGTGTACACAGTATCCACATGGCAGTGGATTTTAACTTCGTAAGACAATCTTTTTGGGTGGATTTGTAAAGGATGAGCGAGTGTGTGCGTTTTAGTATACATTTAATGTTTACAGATCTGTGTGATGGACTCTGTGTGGGGTGGTGGGTTTTCTTTTTTTTTTTTTTTTTTTTTTTTTTTGGCGCCTGTTTTTGTATTCACTGTAAGCCAAAGTCAATAGTACACTGTGAAAAGCCACTATACGATCACACCTTAGTGCCTTGGTACTTTTACTGCTTTTAAATGTTCAGCTGAAGGATTTTGTCTTGAATTTCTTTGTGCCTTTTATTGGTTTGAGCCTAAGGACTTCATACCAAAAATACTGTTATTTTAATATATTCAGTTATAAATAAAACTATTTAAGTGATGAATTTAGTCATCTTGGCCCATCTTCGCAATGTGTTTTTTTTTTTTTTTTTTTTTTTTTTCCCTCCCCCCCTCCTTTCTTTAAGAGCCTTCTGTTGCATTTTAAGTTTGTTGGTGTGTCTTTGGCTTCTGCAGAAACAGTGGTTAGGTTTTAGAACTATACAAAACTTGTTGTTCATGACCAGATTTTCCTGCTGCTATTTACACACTGCTTCAGGTTTTTTGTTTTTACCAGAGCCTGCTTCTCATTCTTGTCTTCTCATTCTTTATTGACTTCACTGGTTTTGTTATTTTTCCATTCTGTCATGTTCTTGATCCTTGTGTAGTTTGAGGAGTGAGCAGAATGACTGACTTGGCATGTTTGTGAGCTGTTTGGTCTCTCTGCTGCTGATTCTTAGTTTCCCTCCACCCTTCCATGGGCCTGGCATATGAAACTAGATTGTTTCTTTGGTTACTTTTTTCTTCTCCCCCCCCCCCCCGCCCCCGCCCCCGCCCTTTGGTCTTTCCATGTGCTCCTGTTGAGTCCTCTTTCTTCCAGTTACAGTACCTATGGTCTTCTCTTGTGCTCGAGTCTGTACCTGTGTAGTCGCTGCTGCAGTGTGCCTCAATTCTACATCCTATGGCATCTTTTTTCCTTTCTTCTTTTGTCACGATCACATCAACCCTTGCCTCTTTGTCACCTCTCCCTTGCGCCCTTCTTTACTCTGCTCATTTTGGTCCCCTCCTTTTGAGTCTTGCTTCTGGTTCTACCATCTGATTCTCTCCGTCTCCTTGTTTTCCCCCTGGAGCTGCAGTGAAGCGGTGTAGCTTGTTGGTTTTTTGTCTCCAACACCATTTTGTGCTTCGTGATGCTAATACTTGAGCACTTTCTTGCCTCGACTCTCCTTTTCATTCATTTCCTTTAACTTGTCTAACTGTGAAAGCTAGAGTTAAGCCATTACTTTTGGATGAGTCATGTCTTTTGGGTGTGCCTGACCTCAATTCCCCTTCCTTTGTTTTAGTGCATTTCTCTACAGCTTCCTCAGCCACTGGTCCAAATCCTTTTTTTTTTTTTTTTTTTCCTCCCCTTCTCACTGATTGATGTGTAGCAGTGCTGCTGCTTTTTACACCCCCTTTAATCTGGAGACTCCACGTTTTTATTCTTTTGCTGCTCCTCACAGTTCCTGCTTCCTCTTTTTGGTCTCCCGTTTGCTTTTCTACACGGTTGCATTACAGCTTCTTGTGGAAATGTGTACATTTTCACCACCAGCCTTACTGGAAAACTTTTTCCTTCACAAATGAGGTGCCAATTTTTCTTCTTGTCTGAATGGGAGCTACTCTTAATTTCTGCCTTGTCTTTCTTGCACTCTGCTGCTGGTTGGTTTGTATCTCCATCAGTTTCGCAATTAGAATTTTCAGTCTTTTTCACATTCGGAGTTCCAGCTACATCTTCAGACACGAGTGAATTGAATTCCCTTGACGTTCTAGTATTAATAACGAACATGGTATTACTTTTAGCATCATTCTTTGGTACTCGTTTGCTTATGCTTTCTGATTTTCTTTGCATTTTCTGTTTATTAGTCCTTCCTTTTTTTATTTTCATGAAATATATCTTTTACTACCTTGCAGCTTCTCACCTTACAACTTTGAGCTTTTATTCTTTGTGCCATTTCAATTTCAACCTTCCTCAGGTTTTGACCCATCAGTCTCCGTGCTCTTAGTCTTTCTCTTACTTGCCTACCAAAACATGGGTGTTCTCTTGGTCCATATGAAGCTGAGCACCTTCAAGGTCTAGTGAAGGAACAAGGTTTCTTCTTGCCAGTATTTTTGGATTAGTGCGACTCTGAAATGTTGCTCATTTTCTCTCCATTTGTCTGGAGTTGATTGTTGACCAGTTACCAGCAAGTTCAACTTAATCCGTTTGCCACGTCTTGTCTCGTGTTGTACTGTGACGTGTCCAACTGCCCCATCACGACAGCCGTGTTTGCCACATGACTTCCTGTATGTGTCTTTTGGATGATTTTGGACTTCACTCCCCTTTGTCTCATTTTCTCTACTGTTATCAGAGTTATCTTCCATGATCGTGTTCTCATGCTCATCTGTCGTTGTCACTACTTCTGTTGCCATAGAAACACTTCTTGCTAAAGTCTACTTTGGTGGATTGTTTTTCATTGCCCTTAATGATGTCTTGTTGCATTTGCTCAAGCTGAACTGGGCTGTTCTGTACCAATGGTATTACCAAATCTACCCAGTCAGACATGAAGCATTCTAGCCCTATTGGATATGGTGGGGCTTCTGTGGAGTCCATTTAATATATTCACTAAATGCTGGGTAGTCGGCTCTTCTTGCATATAGTATGCTTTTAATCTTTGGGTTACTCATTTCACTTACCTGGTCATTTGTGAAAGGATCCTAGTCTTTGGGTTACTTTGGTTGCATCATCCTGTGGAACCAGAAGATCTATACCTGTATAGGATTTACTTCTTGGATGATGGAAATGGTGTGGATTGTTGACCTGCATACTGCAACCAGCATCTTCACCTTTCTGACCTAGCATGTACAATCGCGCCCCTGTCTCTGGGATATCATTTAATTGAGCTCCTGCTGTTTGGAGAATCGCCTCAATCGTTTTGGGCATGTCCTTGAGTAGCTTAATTCTGTTCCTGTTTGACTTCAGTTGAATTAGTCTGCTCTACTGCATCTGCACAATAGCCTGCTTGTTCTTCAGACTTGCTTTTCTTCATTTTCTGCATCCATGTTGGCCAAGGATTTTTCTCTTTGACATCAAGTTTGTGTCCACTTGAGGTGCTTTTCAGCGAAAAAGAAGTGCCAATTTGGCACTATCAGCATTAACAGTCCTGTACACACCAGACCGGAGAAGTGGATGAGCTTGTGTATCGCAGTTTTCAGTTGGAGAAAAGTTTTGGTGGCGATGCAGAACAGTACTCCGCTGGGGTTTCATTATTTGAATGGCATGCTACTGGCTCTACAGTAATAGCTGTTGGTACGTCCTGTGCGTTGTCCTAGAGATGTAGAAATGGAGCGTTGAATTGCATGCAGAGGTTCTTGGTACTAAGGAAATTGTAAGGTGTATTTCCTTACAAGGCATACACTGATTAATTTTAACATTGTAAGAACATTGAAGAAATGCTGGTTTATGCTATAAATGGTGTATATAAAGGATTTGATAAAGATTATATGTATTAGGAGTTACTAACTGCAACCCCTAGCTGCACCAGAATAGCAGTAGTGTTGGAGTCTGAAAACCGCAGGGAAGATACAAATGCCATGTCTCTCTGCCCCAACCTGAGAGGAAAAAAAATTGCTTAGGTCTTGCATGAAGATGCATCTAATTCAGAGTTGTAATATGAGGGATTTATTTATTTTTTTACCTCAATTACTGATTCCTGACTGTAAACCTCAAGGTATTCACTAAATTGCCCTTCCTCCATGTCCTAGTCTACCTCTTCTGACTCTCTAGCAAGCTCAGACCCTTCTTTTATGTCTGCTGCCAGATCGTTCATGATGTCACTATATTCCCATAGTGCCTTTTCAGCCAGGTCCTGAACGTTGCTATTCGCTGCCCGATCGGTCACTGTATAAAGACTCTGTACCAGATCATTTCCTTCAGAAAGAGGGAAAAAAATGTCCAGTTTTCAACCCATTATTTTTTTTTTTTTTATTTACTGTGTGTTTTGTAAAATATTATTCATTATTTTTACATGAACATCAACAAGCCTAATGTTTTCCTTATTCTTACCTAGCATTTGAACTTGCCTGATTGTTGACTGGTCTGAACTGAAAATTCGCTTCTTTCCCTTAGCTCTTACTCTCCTTCGATGCCTTGCAGCTCCTTCTTTTCAAATTTCATGAACCTAAAGTAACATACATTTAAGGATCTACAGTATAAATGTACTAAAAATTAAGCAAAGCATAGTTTCCAGAGGTAGTAGGTGTAGTAATTGTATACACACTCCTATCACCACTTCCGTCATCAAATTAGCTAAATGCTCCAGCTATTTTGAATACTTCAATACGCTTGGACCAAGTTATTGTTATACAAGTTATAAATAAAAAGCATGATTAGGTGTGCGGTTATAGGGAAAAAATGTCAACAATAAACCCTGAACTGGATTATTATATTCCTATAAAAGCATGTCTCCTGTCCTGAATTGCAAGTTTTAATTTATTTGTGAGTGGTGCATTTTTAACCACTTTATTGTATCCATTTTTTTTTTTTTTAATCAACCATTTTTATAGTTACATTTGTTGATGTGGAATAACTGCAAGCAGAGGTGGTTCTCGTGATCACTTGCACGTGCGGTCAGAGGTTTTCCCACAGACACATGAATGTCATTACGATCATACCAATATTGGGTTTCCAGTGAATTCTTTGAACTGTTCACGTTCGGTGTAAGAATGACTGACTGTACAACAAACCTCTTTAATAGAAAAAAAGCCTAAGAATTTGTATACAAGTTTTAGTTTATTTTTGGTTTTCTGAAATCTACTCCGGATGAAGAATACAGCCTCCTCCAAAAGTATTGGAACAGCAAGGACCATTAATTTATCTCTGCCGTACACTGAAGACATTTGTGTGATTAAAAGGTGAATGTTAGAAGAGAGAACAGAGTTTCAACTTTTAGTCCCTGGTGTTAACATCTAGATATGTTAAACAGAGAACATATCACATTGTGTCAAACCACCCAGTTTTCAAGTGAGCTACAGTATTAGAACAGAATGTTATCAACTAAATTTAAAGTTAAAAAAAATACGTAATATTTGGTTGCATATCCCTTGCTCACAATAACTGCATTAAACCTCCAACCTACAAATGCCACAAGATTTCCACAAAATTTCATGTCCGTATGTAAACTTCTGAGCGTGCAGAGCTATAGTAACCACAGAGGGATAAACTTTATGAGCCACAGCATGAAGTTATGGTAAAGAGTAGTGGAAGCTAGGTTAAGAAGGGGGGTGATGATTAGCGAGCAGCAGTATGGTTTCATGCCAGGAAGGAATACCACAGATGCAATGTTTGCTCTGAGGTTGTTGATGGAGAAGTATAGAGAAGGCCAGAAAGGGTTGCATTGTGTCTTCGTGGACTTAGAGAAATCTTATGACAGGGTTCCTAGACAGGAGTTGTGGTATTGCATGAAGAAGTCGGGAGTGCCAGAGAAGTATACAAGAGTGGTACAGGATATGTACAAGGACAGTGTGAAAGTGGTGAAATCTGCAGTAGGAGTGACAGATACTTTCAAGGTAGAGGTGGGATTACATCAAGGGTTAGCTTTGAGCCCTTCCTTATTTGCTATGGTGATGGACAGGTTGACAGATGAGATCAGACAGGACCACCGTGGACTATGATGTTTGCGGATGTAGTGAAAGTAGGGAGCAGGTTGAAGAGACCCTGGAAAGGTGGAGATATGGT
This sequence comes from Notoglanidium macrostoma, assembly GCA_030068235.1. NCBI lineage: Eukaryota > Metazoa > Chordata > Actinopteri > Siluriformes > Auchenoglanididae > Notoglanidium > Notoglanidium macrostoma. The sequence continues at coordinate 6,245,002 of JAQQZR010000013.1, read as the reverse complement.
CTAGAGAGAAGAGGAATGAAGGTCAGTAGGACTAAGACAGAATACATGAGCATAAATGAGGGGGACAGAGAAATGGTGAAGATGCAGGGAGTAGAGTTGGCGAAGGTGGACGAGTTTAAACTGGGAGTTCAGAGTAACGGAAAATGTGGGAGAGAGGTGAAGAAGAGCGTGCAGGCAGGGTGGAGTGGGTGGAGTGGGTGAAGGCGAGTATCAGGAGTGACTTGTGACAGAAGGATACCAGCAAGAGTGAAAGGGATGGTCTACAAGATGGTAGTGAGACCAGTTGTGTTATATGGGTTGAAGACGGTGGCATTAACCAAAATACAGGAGGCAGAGCTGGAGGTAACAGAGTTGAAGATGCTAAGATTTGCACTAGGTGTGATGATGGACAGGATTAAGAATGAGTATATTAGAGGGTCAGCACAGGTTGGACGGTTTGGAGACAAAGTCAGAGAGGCAAGGTTACGTTGGTTTGGACGTGGAGAGATGCTGAATATATTGGGAGAAGGATGCTAGGGATGGAGCTGCCAGGCAACAGGAAAAGAGGAATGCCTAAGAGGAGATTTATGGATGTGATGACCGAGGACATGCAGGTATTAGGCGTTACAGAGAAAGATGCGGAGGACAGGAAAAAGTGGAAAGAGATGATCTGCTGTGGCGACCCCTAACGGGAATAGCTGAAAGATGATGATGATGTAAACTTCTGAGCAGCTGTATTTGAATTTCAGCTGGAACTATGGCCAGAACATGCTCAAATTTGAGAATTCAATGGTGCATCAGTATCACATTAAGATGATTGATTTTTTTTTATGTTTTACTGACTTCTGGGCCATGTGGTAGCAGTTCATACGATCAACGATGGAGTGCTTCTCCCACTCCAAAACCACTTTCGTCTCTGCTGCAGAGAATGGAAGCTCAGGACAATGAACCTGAAGGGAGTGGAATACTTGTCTAAAAAAAGAAAGGAAAATTTTATTCCAAAAGTATATTGGCATTTCATGTTGCTTTAATTGAAACACGGACATAATATCGAGAGTGAACAAGCAGACAAGTCCATCCATTTGGATGTTTTTCAATTTGACACTTATAGGAAGAAGCAGGCCAAAGCCTCCAGGTCAGGACTGCTGGTGTAGACTGTCCTTGCTACCTTACGGTACTCCTGCCACAGCCTGAAGTTTTCATACAGATTTTGAGGGACCCCATGAACGCTTGGTTTAAGTTTCCTACCACTCAAAGTCAATGGAAAGGGTGAGTTCATGTGTACTAATGAGATTCTGCAGCAGGTTGAATGCAGTTAAAGTTTAGCTGAGACCTGAGAGGTGGGCAGTTGAATCTCCTAGCAAAAGTAAAATGATTTTGGAAGATGGAACTATGTTGAAGACCTGGCTGCTGACTGCTGTGTATTAAACGGTGGCCTGATTGATTAAGGTTTGCATAAACAGTTGGCATTGGTGGACACTGAAGAGTGTTTGAGTGGATGCAGTTACGATAAGGCACATTTGGTGTTTGAGAGGCATGGACATGAGGTCCAGTTGAGAGGTAGTTGGAGGTGTGAGAAATTGGTAAATACATTTGTGGTCCATGTTCCTGTAATGACTGCAAATGAAATGGTTGTAGGTGTGGATTATGCGTAGAGCAGGATGCTTGAGGTTTATACGGCGGAAAACCCCTAAATGATTCAAGTTCCTGTTCTTCTATAAAAGCTCCTGACCAACAGCCAATGTAGAATATTGAACTGATATAGAAGGCAACTGAGGTATTTTGACTGATTCTGGCTCCTCTTCATGCAGTCCTGACTGAGTTGGAAAAAATGCATACTGTCCATACAAAGTTTTCTCATCTTTTGCAGTCTTCTCTGTCACCTCAGAACTGGGAAGTGTAGTATTTTGGGGTAGTGCAGCTTGACTAGCAGGTCCTAGATCGTTTTGCTTCAGCCCTTCATGGAGCTCAGACTGTAGCTGCAGTTGAGCAGGATATTCAGGATGTGGTGTTTCTAAGTGTCCATAATTAATGTTATCTGCCTGTACAGGTGGCACATACCAACATAGTTAATAAAACCAACAATCTAGTCTTTGGATAATATTGGAATTATAAAAAGATGGTCTCAAGAGGAAGCAGTTTGTTGAAACCCATTACTTAACATGCTATAATATTTTTTTGTCTTTTTTTTTTATTTATTTAATGTAAATCCAAAAATAAGCTATATTTGTTGAACTTCCACAGATATCCTTTTAACTAGGAATAGGAATTTAAATTATAAAAAAATTGAATGAACACAGATCTTAAGTTTGGTTTATAAAGAAAAAGATGATAAACTGACATCTGAAAACAACCTTTTCAGAGATCTGTAACATGACGTCATTTACCAAGGGGGCGGAGCTTAAACTCGTATAAATAATTGTGGCAGGTGGGCGGAGCTTAATCATTATGAGATAATGCGGTGTTTGTGAGTGGACAAAAATAGTGAAATCTATTTTTTTTCTGTTCAGTTAAAAAGGAGACATGTTATAAATACAACTTAATAAAACATATTATAAATAAAACCTTAAAAAATTATTAATTTGGGCAAACTTGTTTCTGCATGAAGTGTCATGTCTTAATATAGCCTGCATGGTTTTAGTTTTGTAAGGAATTGTGTAGAAATTTCACTTTAGTTAAGCGAGCTGTTTAAAATGTTAAAACCACTTTGCAACGATGTATAATTGGAGCGTTTGGTGATAAAGTTCATATAGCATATATATTTATATACATAGCTTACTGGGCTAAATATCTCACAAAGATGTCGATTTTATATAATAATTAGTTTTTTGAACGAATTCGGTAGTGATAAACATAATTAAAAACAACATAGGCTACCTGTATAATATCTAGTCCAGTGTGAGTCTTGTAAGCAGCCAGAGAATCCTGTCAGTTTGAAAACAAATAAAGATTCCGAACGCCTCAGAACACTGGCTAAATAAGCCTAATTACATCACACGCTCCAAACGTAAGCTTTATTTCTTCTACAGTTTGCAAACTTCTTTTTTTCATTAGGGATCGATCAAAGCCGTTTGATCGGCAGGTGGCAGCAGGGCTCTAAATCGAGTGAGGGCAAAAACTTTTGAAAAACTCAGTTTCCCAGCATGCACGAGTCGACGGTACCGGACATCCGGTGGCGGAAAGCGTGCAATACAACGCGTGCTCACAAACAGCACGGCTGAGAAATTTGTTGATATTTACACTGATCTGGTGTAAACAGATAAAACTCCAAGGCATCCTGAATACTAAATTTCTGAAATATTTAACGGGAGGAATCTATTGAATAACCGCCGCCATGTTTCTGCAGTTTTACCTCAACGAGAACGGAGAGAGAGTTTACACACTTAAGGTGAGCCATCTTTGCTAAACGCCTTGTTTATATAAGTTTCTATAAGCAAAGCAGCTGGTGTGTTTGTCATATAGTTCCAGTAAACTTAAATTATATGTTTTAATTTTGTGAAAACTAGAAACTGCTTAATGCCACTCTTACACAAACAATATGTTAGTAAAAGTAATAGTTACCATAGCAGCTTTTTAAACCCACGTAAGGTCTTTTCTTGTTGGCATCTTGTCCTCGTGATGGTTCTTTCCAGCTATTATCTATTTATCTGTTAATTCAACAACTTTTGTTGTTTTTTTCCCTCTCTACAGAAGCTGGATCCAGAGGGCCGGCCCACCAGCTCTGCCCACCCGGCTCGCTTCTCTCCTGACGACAAGTTCTCCAGACACCGAGTGACTGTGAAGAAACGCTTCGGATTACTGCTCACCCAACAGCCGCGACCTGTCCTGTGAAACGCACAGTATGGACATTCGTTAAGAAAAAGTGTTTGTGTGAAGGTGGCACTGATGATCAATTATTAATGATGTATCTTGATGATAATGTAACTTTACAATTTATTTTAAGCTTTAACTTTCATTTACTTTTTTTGATAATGCTTCACGCTGAATAAAAAGATCGATTTGCAGGAACCTTTGCGTGTCTTCCTTTTGTAATGTGTTTAAAAGACTCTGTTACCCATGATGCACTGCGGAAGCGAAAGGGGAAGAGACCTGCAGGGGAAGGAGGGCGCGCGCGTCGTAGTTCACGCTGTCAGACGTCGCTGGTTTGACTTGACACGGGGAGCGAGAAGGCATAACTCGCGCGCGCTTCCAGCTTAAGTTGTTATTTTTATTACGCTTTTTCGCGGACATCCTTGGACGCTAGGAGTCAAGGTAAATAGACTATCTTTTGTGTAGATATTCGGGTGCCACGGTGTTTTCCCGGTGACCGGCTGTGCTTGTTAACGTCAGGAACAATCACTTCAACACTACTCTCTGAAGAAATTATTTTACATTTCTTTAATAACTTTACATTTAAAAGGCTCAGTGAAGTGTATGGTCTGGTGTCACGGGGGATAATCCGTCTGTTTAACATGCGCTGCTGACTGTAGACTGGAAGCCTGTTTGTGCGGTGGTGGTTATTAGCTAGCCTGCGGGCTAAGCGGCGACTCCGCATTACAGTTGTGTTTAAAAGAATTTACCTGCTAAGGATGTCTCGTGCGCCGTCTTCCATATTTGGATCCTTCTCGTGCGTTTTCGGTTAAACAAAACCAGTCGGATCTGGAATGATAATTGGCTTAATGGACGCTAGCTACACGGCTAGGCTCCAGGAGAGGAGTCAGTCTCAGTCTCTGAGTTTGCAATGCCGTATCAGCTTTGTTTACTGCTCGGAGTGGACGCTGTAAACCTTCAGAGTGACTTAGACTTGTAAGAAACACATTTTGTATTGTGTTTTGTTGTAAGATTGCGGTTTTAGTCTTCAGGCCTCAATATCACACCCCAGTCGGCATATTATGGTTGATATCTTTGCTGTAACAAAATAGTCTTTTGTTGGTTTTTTTGTTTGTTTTATATTTGTCTTTGATAACTTGCCACACCCCGACAGCTGGTCTGAAAGCAAACTCTTACAGTCGAATAAAATGCAAAAATCTAAAAAAGAAAAAAGTACTCGTTATAATACGGTTAAAATGCGGTTTTTATTCATTGTGTGTCTGCGCGCGCAGGTGCAGCCGGTTTGAACCGCTTCTGTGTGATGGCTAAATTATACAAATCATGATGTGTCTGAACAGTTTAGCTCCAGATTTACTTTGGAGATGCGTGTGACCAAATAGCACAACAAAAATTGTCTCTTCTTTTAATTCCGTAGGCTGTCTCGGTTTCTGACCTTAAATTGACGAACAATTCAGTTCTATTTTGCCTTTGTTCCTCAGTGCTCTCACTAACGCTGTGACTTCTTTCCTTCTTTTTTTCTTTTTATTTCTTTCCAGTCCAAACACGACCTCTGTTACATCAGCATACAGATTTTAATTCCACAGGAGCTGTTGAAATGTACCTCAGATAAAAGCAGGTCTAGTTAGCTAGCTAGCTTCCACCTCAAGAATAACTTGCAGGGCCAAACATTTTCCAAAAAAAAAAAATAACTAGCGTCAGAATGTGTATCTCTTTTCTTGACTTTCCTTCAAAAGTCATTTTTGGATCATACGCTGTATTTTTCCACTAGAAAACCTTGTATCACCTCCCAACCCCAAATCGTTTCCTTGTGAATGTATGAAGCACTTTACTGAAGGCTTTCCTACCTCTCGAAAAACAATCTCAACCAAGACTCCATTTTAATACCTGATAAACATTATCTATCTCACGCTGCAGCCTTTAGTGTTGAGACCTAATTCACTGTACCGCTTTGGAGACTGGTTCACTTGTAACTCGTAATCCTCAGCTATATCACCTGATCCATAGCATATCTCGAATTAATAAGACTACCTGGGAGAAAATAGAACCCTCTCTGCCCATACACACAAACTCAGATTCAATGGCGACGTGTCGCACAGTCTCTGTTCTCACGCTCACTGTTAGCTGAGATTTGAAAGGTCTTTGATTTCCATCTAAACCGTCACCCTGGCGGATCCCCAGCAGCCCCGGGAAGCCATGGCGTCCTCAGTGCGCTTCACTGTGACGCCGACCAAAGCCGAGGACCTCCCAGGCCTGTCGGATGCATCGCCTGACACTGGTTCACGAGACAGCGGTCGAGTCCGCTTCAGCTCACGAGAGAGCGTCAACAACAGCGAGGACACACCGGACCGAAGCCACCATGACCAGGGTAAGTAAGAAAAATTGGCAGGTTCGTAAATATTTAGAGTTTAGTTAGAAACAGTGGTTCTGTTATGCTTTGTCAGATCCACATGTCCCCTTACAGAGACCCGCTACTGCATACATACCGTACTTCCATGCAATATCTACACTGCTTATCTGTCAGGGTCGCAGGGAAGGTGGAGCTAATCCGAGCTGACTTCAGGTACATCCTGGACAGATCACCGAGCTATCGTAGGGCTAACACAGAGACGAACAACCATTCACACTCACATCCACACCTATGGGCAAGTTAGAGTAGCCAGCTCTGCATTTGGCCAGATGTTTCAGCATTCCCCACCACCACCATAGGGAAAAAACACAACTGAGGGAATATCTTGTGGAAGAGCAGCGCTCATTCGTCCAGAATAGTTCTGATGCTGTTCTGGTTGGTTGTGATGAATCTTATGTATACACTTTTTTTTTCTTTAGTTTACTATATCTATAGTTTTATTTATAGACTCCAGTTTATGTTTTGATGAACAGTGAAGACATTTTTGGTTTGAATAAAGTTAGTCACACTATAAATTAGGATGTGGGGCCGAAAGTGCAGTTTGAAATATGACCATGACGTAAGTCCGTATAGGGATTTTGTGAAAACGGGCACATACTGACGAGTTACTCTTCATGTCCCATGTCATGGCAACCGTGCACAATGGTGGGGAAAAAGGAAAGAGAACAGAAAACGGTTTCACTCTGGAAATCGGAGGGATGCAGCATGAAACTTGAAAGTTTTTTAAATAAATGTCACTTCACTTGCACTGGACATTAAAATATTTCATTTGTCTTATCATAATCGCACCATGGTTTCCGTTCAAAGCTTACACAACACACCTGTTTTCCAGATAATTTTCATGTTTCAAAATAACACTTAGAATTTATGATTCTGGCAATCTGAGAGTTTTGAAACGTAGCTAATGCCTTGCTTGTGTCAAAAAAGGTTGTGGTTAATTTGTGTTCATCAGAATTGAGTCATTCTGTGACTTGGATCTACACTGATATCTGTACCCAGTGTTTACACAGTAAGTAGCAAATTGGTGACATGTTTCTGCCGCATCTACATGGACTACATGTTTCAGCTGTAATAAAAGTAGTTCGGCTGCATTACACAGGAGAACACAAACGTTTACTGTTGCACAGTACATGGCACGACTGGCTTTTAAACCCAAATCCGCGTAGCCATGACTTATCTGTAGCAGATTTTGTTGTTTTGTTTGTCTCCATTTCATCATAGTTGTGCAGCCGAGACGGCACGCGCAGCGACTTAAAACAGGAAGCGTTGAGGAAAAAGCTGACACAGAATTCTGAAACGTTTATGTCCGAGCATAACTAACACAACACATGGTTCTTCCCACGCGACCAAATATCTCTGTTCACTCCCAAATATGGATGATGTGTGAACACAGCAAAGCGAAAAGGAGAGAGATGGAGGAACAGTTGGAAATGGATTAATGCTATTTTCCCAGCTTGTGTTTTATCTTTGTTACTGAAAGTTGTAGATATGTGCAGTTTAAAATGTCACGGGGAACTGTTTCATCTGTGAACGTTCTCAAAACACAGAACGGGAGGAATTTGTTTTCTTGGACGCACTTCTTATTTGCGCACTCTTGCACAATATCCTTCAATAAAATTGCTGTTTGCGTCGATCGATCAATCGAGTGCTTGTTATGTAACCACCTAATTGATGAGTAAAACTACTAAGCTACTGTTCGCATATTGATTTTCTTGCGTCTGACACTGAATAATTAAAACTCTCTCCCTCTCACAGGATTTATACCTGGGGCAGAAAAATATTTGCCCCGGGGGCACTCACAGTCATGTTACTCCACAGGTTTTGTTTTCCACCACAGTTGCAATTTCTACAACGAATTCATGAACTGCCTGGCTAGGGCCAGGGTTACAGACCCTTCACAGACCCTTGGGCTCCTACTTTGGGAACTGCAGCCCTTAGAGTTTCTTTCTTTGTCTCTGTGTGGAAATTTTTTTTTCCAGATTCCACATAGAACGTGACAAACGAAGGTCAGTCAGAAATCTAGAACTGTGGCGCATCCACAGAATCCACAAGGAGACGTTTTTCTCATGATGTTGACAGAATGTTGAGTGCAAAAGCTGAAATACAAAAGAGAATCTTTACATCTTTGGCCGCACTTGTGCTTTCAGTACGCTTCCAAAAGTTACCTGTCCACAGTCAAGCACAAAAGCAACAGAATGCTGGGAATGTGTTCAGGGAGGCTCACCTGTGAGCATTATATCATTCATGGCATTCTTATAAGTTCTGTCATTTTGGAATTTTCTTCACGTAACTGTAGCTCAGCTTTTTTTAATTGTTTGTTTGGTAAGCTATGTATTTATCCACACTCCAGTGTGAAAATACAATGTTCAGATTTAACCATTATGAAGAGAGGATTCATAAAGGTGTGTTTCTCTGTGCTACAGTATTAGCATGGGTAGAAAGGCAAAGCAGAACAGAAAAGCAGAGTTTACCTGTGTTAGTGTCAGGCTCAGTTGTTTGGGAGGTGATATTTATTTTCTCAGCCTGCCGTATCGGTAATCAGAGAGCATTTTCTCCACAACAGGCCTCGCAATAGCAGAAATAGATGTTGTCTGAATAGAGCAATCTAAACCAAGAAAAAAAGAAACAAAATGCTGCTTGAGTGTTAATTAACCTCATGACTTGAAGATAAATGTACATGGTACACTTTTTCATTGTTATTTATTAAAAACATTATATCTGTTAAAAATCAATTCATACTAACGTAGGAATACGCAATTTCCTAGTCGTTGCTGTACGGACATCAGTGAAGGCTCAATAGCAAATACGCCAACTGACAAACCACAAACTATTATTGTATTATGTGGGTCTAGTTTCCATATGAACCGTGGTTACCTAAAATGACCAGCTTAATACAGAATAAGTAAATGAGTTTGACACATTATGTTTTAAGGTAAAATCGATGTCTACACATCATCATCTCTCTCTCTAAGAAATCTCTTAAAGTCTGAACGCCTTTTTAAAGGAGTAAGGCAGATCTGGGTTTTATACACAAACCTACACGGATTTCCTCAGAAATGTTGGTATATGCTTGGTTGAACATGAGTGTATACACACACACAGAAGTGTGAGTTGATTATTAGTAGGAAAAAGAAGTTGCACACAGATTTTGCTGTTAGCTCTGCGTCTGGACACGTACATGGAGTGTCACCAATTAGGGTGTGTGTGGGAAGGGAAGTGAGAGCAAAAACGCTGACACTGTCGCTGAGTCGAAACTGAAGTGTGAGCGCTCAGCTACTGCAGTATCTCTCTCTCTCTCTCTCTCTCTCTCTCTTATACACACACATACCTTACCGTAGGCCCACGGAGAAATCTTCTATCTTATTTCACACACCTTTGTGATCTTCCTCTCCGTCTCCCGCTTCTCTGTTGCACTCAGATGGAAATTCTAAGATCTCCAACGTGTACATCAATAACAGTCACACCGTTGACGACGATGATTTCTATGACCGAAACCTGGCGCTGTTCGAGGTATGTCCCACATCACACTACAACACAGATGCTATACTGTAAGCTCCAAAGGTCTCCATCCACCAGCAAGATTTATAGTTCTAAGAACCAATTTGCATTTTTCTTCATTAAACTCTAAAACAGTTCGTTCTCATTTATACCATGATCCTCTAATTTGATTGGTCAGAAGCTGCTGATTGATTTTCTGTACAGCTCTAACGGTATCTCCTTCTGCGAGGTTTATATTAATGAGCTCATTCATTAAATGCACTAATATTGTTCTTTATTATTATTATTATTGTTTGGAAGTAGTCCCCAGTGTCTGTAAGTTTTCCACCATGGGAAAGTCTTTGTTAATTTTCGAAAGAAAAGTCAATAAGTATACAAGAAATAAGTATGAACAGTTAAAAAGCATGCCAAGTTTATTAATAAATGAAAAATTGTAATTGTTGACAAATTTCTGTGGTATAAGAGGAATAAAACACTTCCAGATATGTTGTTTGTAGGGAAATGATCCACTTTTAGGTGGTCAAATGAACCCTGCCGGCTTCCCTGGCTGCATCACACCTCCCTGTCTTTGATTATTTTCCAATAACTACATGCTCTGTCATGATTTATTCTTTTCTTGCTGAAAGCAGTAGAGCTATAGCAAAGAGCTTCTTGAGTAAATCAATACTAGCCTTTAGCATTCATATTTCACTGCTTAAATTGATGATATGGCATTGGTATAGCCTTAAAAACTGAGAGTCATGAATTAACGTCATGGCTTTATACTACTAGATGTTAGATTAAAAGATTAGTACCCCATTGTAATGTCATGTATTGCGACAGATAATTATATAAACATACAATAGACAATTTTTTTGCTTCAGTGTAAACATAAGGTGCAAAAATCACACTATAGGATTTAAACACAACCCCAACAACATCCGTATCTTGCTGTTAAAGATATAGCTACCGCTCTGTTGTGTGTTTATCCATTTACCTTTGCATATTTGACCCTGACCTTATAATCATTTATGAACTGAAGCCAGTTCTAGATTGTGAGCTCAGATTTTTTGGACCGACTCCAAATTGCCTGTAAAATACATTAATACAATTGACAGAATTCATTAGCACAGGATGGCTATTGATTTTTGGTTTTAAGGCACAAATGTGTGTTTTGTTACAGGCATTTAAGTGACTGCTGTGTTGAGAATGATTGGTTGCTCAGGGGTTTGAGCCAAAGTGTAGCTGCATGGAGCAATATGCATTTAGCAACACATTTTTGTCTGTTTATGGCACTTTTAGTTAAAGTAAAGCTCTCTCTCTCTCTCTCTCTCTCTCTCTCTCTCTCTCTCTCTCTCTCTCTCTCTCTCTCTCTCTCTAGGAAGAGATGGACACTCGACCAAAGGTTTCTTCCCTTCTATCACGTCTGGTCAACTACACAAACGTCACACAGGGTGCCCGAGAGCATGAGGAGGCTGAAAGTATTGGAGAGAAGCGCAAATGTAGCAAGGTATAAAATGCACATTTTGTCCACTTGATGTCCACACGCACACACACACTTTCTACCCTTTACACACATGACCTGAAGGATCTATTGGATCTATCACGCTCAGGTGGTAGCATAAATATGGTAATTAATATAATCGAACTCAAGTGTTTACCAGGTTAGTCGGCTAATTAAATGAATTAATACACCTTGGCGTTGATTTGCTTTCTTCTCTAATAGAAGGAATTCTTAGCAGTGTAGCACTTATACCTTTGGTCAAAGAGCGTAGGTTCAGCGTTCAGGTGCCCATATTGCCTATGATGCTTTTCGCCCTCCTTCAAAATAAAAAAATTAACAACTCTTTAACCAAGCATCGATAGGCACACTGTACACGCTGCTGTGATATTTGACTGCAAGTCTCCTATATGTCCAACCTCACAGTCTCCTCAGATGGGCACGTTCATGGGCGTTTACCTGCCTTGCCTGCAAAACATCTTTGGTGTCATCCTCTTCCTCCGGCTCACTTGGGTCGTGGGCACGGCTGGAGTTCTGCAGGCGCTGTGTATCGTCTTCGTCTGCTGCTGCTGCGTGAGTTAAAGTCCAGAACTGTACTTATTTGCTAGTTTTCGTGTCAAAGGACATTTAGGTATTTAGATTTCTCTCCGCGTCCAAAAATAAAGCACAAGTTGCTTATTAACTCCCCTAATCTAATCTCTCTCATGCCTCTCTCTGTTAGACCATGCTGACTGCTATCTCAATGAGTGCTATTGCTACTAATGGAGTGGTACCAGGTACGTAAGTCTCTTGCAATAGTTAGTTCTCACATAATGGAATATATTTATTATTATTGTAGTGCTGTAGTAACAGAGCTGCTTTTGAATAAAAGCTATGAATGTTAAAGGTTTTCAGAACATTACAAGGTTTCTATCTGTCCATGAAACAAGGGAGCAAGGTAGTACACATGAAATAGTAATAGGTGAAAGCATACTTTCTTTTGCCTGTTCAAATAAAATGGCTGTGCACTTTGACAGAGGTAAGGATGTTGCAAGTTTTTTGTATTACCTTTGCTTAAGGAAGATTAGAATTGCACTGTTTTGTAAGCCTCGGAGGAACTACTTGCACGACAGAAATGTGGCTTGGCTTCTTAGCTTTAGAGAAATCGGATCACAGGTGGAGACACGTTGCCAGTTTACACTTGTGTCCATCATGCATTTCCAAGGTACTGCATCACTTCTGCTAGGAGGTCAAAGGGCCTAAACAGTTGATGACTATGGAAGCCCTGAACCACAAGTTTCTATTGCTATCTTATTATTTTGACTTAGCATGTTGTTCTTTCGACTTGGTCATTATTTTGACTTAAGTTGTTATTTTTCTTACTAAGTCAAAAATAACAAGACAGTAAATCAAAAATAAAAACACAGCAATGAAAAAATCACACACTTTTAATAAGTCAAAATAACAACTTTTTCAGTTAACCAAAGAGATACTAAGTTAAAACGATGACTTAGTAAGTCGAAATAATAACATCGCAAATGAAAAAGAATGTTCATAGCTTACATTACAGGGCTTCTGCAGATGACACCTTATTGGTTGATTATAAATAATAATAATCAGAACTCGGGTTTGGACAAATTATAAATTTATTATCGATCTTACCAGGTAAATGCCCCTGTGCTGCCCAGTCCTAACCCACCTTCAACCATCGGACAGGAAATCCAAAACTTGGCAGATCAAAAATATACAAGTAACAGCTAGTATTTGTGATTATCCCTTCGTCTCTGCCACGGTTCCTTGATCTCTGCACGGTACAAGACTCCAACAGAGTTTACTTGATCCCTACGTTCATTCATTACTACTGGCCAGTAGCTACAGAGTTGGACATTAATATTGAAAGGGTGACTTTATACCATCGTAAAGCTTTTTTTTTTTTTTTCTTTTTTTTGTTTTTTTTTGTTTTGGAGCCTGGGCAGTTCAGTCCATCATCAAAGTACCATCAATGAAAAGAGTCTGCCTTAAGTCATTACAGCACCAGGTGTCTTTGTTATAAACTGTGATCAAAATGGCTGTAGCCCCTGATGAGTGTTGAAATGTCTTAAAATGTGTATGTAACCAGAAGGATCTCTTGGAGCAGCCACAGTGTCTACTTAACCTTATAGCATTCTGCTTTCTACCCTTTACTCTGGATGCACATCATGACACTTTCATATAATTACTGTAGAAAAACTAACGTAGATATACTAATGTCCTCTCTCTGTCTGTCTTTGTCCTTCTGTCTGTTTGTCTCTCTCTTCCTTTAGCCGGGGGTTCGTATTTCATGATCTCACGTTCGCTGGGCCCAGAGTTTGGGGGTGCGGTTGGTTTGTGTTTTTACCTTGGCACCACCTTCGCTGGGTCCATGTACATCCTGGGAGCCATTGAGATCTTGCTGGTGCGGGTGTCTTCCTTACACTGCTCATCATTTCAGAATAACATTCGTGATTAGTGCTTAACATAGTATTTTTGAATTATTACCATGTACCAATAATCAGTTTACAGCACTGTATTGTTATAAATAGAGTCGCTGTCTCCATTTTCCAGCCTAAAGTGTCTGAATGTGGCAAATTAGAAGCCACTGACTGAATAAATAGTGCTACGAACATTTTCAAGTCATTCTGTAGGATAATCATAATCAAAGAATCAATCATTTACTGTGATATGAAACTCATGTTGGCACGTGTCTAATAATTAAATTATAAAAAAATTAACTGTGTAGAGGACTTTTACTTTCTGCTATTCTCTATTATGATTTGTAATTGTAAAAGTGTGAACATGTTCATTCCTTTCCCTCTGTTTTCTCTCTCATCCTCTCTTACAGATGTATATAGCTCCATCAGCTGCCATCTTTTACTCCCATCAGCCCGAGGGCGAAGCGGCAGCTATGCTGAACAACATGCGTGTCTACGGTTCCATTTTCTTGCTGCTGATGTCACTTCTGGTCTTTGTGGGAGTCAAATACGTAAACAAGTTGGCGTCACTGTTTCTGGCCTGCGTCATTATTTCTATCCTCTCCATCTATACTGGTGCTCTGGTCTCTGCCTTCAGTCCACCTTCCTTCCCGTGAGTGCCAACTGACAGGCTTTTGATGATAATGTGATGTATTTAAGATGACTTAAATACAGCCAGAATTCTAGGCCACATCCTTATCAGTGAATGTAAACCCACATTTCTGTGCACTTGAGTTCTGTTAAAATTGAAGAAACCTATCCTTGCAACGACGTATAATTTACTTCGGTCTTAGATTATTTAAAATAATAACTAAGCATTATTACAGATTTAAAGGAGGAGATATTGATATTTTAACTCAACAGCCATACAAATGCACACCTTCGTTCAGTGCGCCCTCAGAAGCTCCGTCCACAAGTTGCCAAGGCAACAATACTAACGACACCCCTATCCTGGGAAGCACGCATGAAGCGTGAACACACCCTGGATGAGAGCCAATCAGTTACAGGGCAATAGGCACACACATTCACATACTCATCTACACCTGGAGGCAGCAGAGAGTCAAAGGTCCACTTACAGGCATTTTTTGGATGAAACCCAGGTGAATGTGTGAATTTTGCTCTATAAATTCATCATATCTCCCCTCAGAGTGTGTATGCTGGGCAACCGGAGCATCTCTCGACAAGAGCTTCCTGACGATCTGTGTGCGAAAACGATTCTGAACGATTTGAACATCAACGTCAACATTAGTGAAAGCTTCAATGGCACAGAAGCGCCTCCTATTGGTCCAATTACAGTGGAGAAGACAACGGATCTTTGGTTGCGTTTTTGTAACTCGTCGAAGCTGAACGCAGTGTGTGACGAGTATTTCATTCACGACAACGTCACAAAAATTGAAGGAATTCCGGGACTCGCTAGTGGAATTATTGCAGGTATTACACACTAACGTAAGATATTCGACTGTTTATGCTCTCATTATGCTACAGCTTTCTTAAATTCTAAATAAGAAAGTGTGGATCAATTTTCTATAACAAGCAGATGGTAGTAGGAGAAGGAGAAGACTTCCACCAGGGTGGAGTCCTCAAGACATACTTTATTTCCTCCATTTCACTTTCAAGCATTTAACCATTTCTAACAGGCACCATCTCCTACGTTTTCATTTAATTTATATTTTATTTGTCTCGAGCATTTAGACGTTGTCACAAAGCTGTTTTAAAGAAATCAAGATTACTCCTTTGGGTGACGTAAAATAACGGGAATATAAATTGTACTCTGTGTAGTCAGCACCGATATTAAACAGGAAGCCACTCTGAGTTGCACAGCAATTCAGTTTGTGTGAACCGTCTTAACTGTTTTCTCTTCTTCTAGAGAACCTTTGGAGTTCGTACCTCAGTAAAGGAGATCTTCTGGAGCGAGGTTCAAACCCCGCCCCCAGCTCGGCTTCCACGTACTCCAGCCACCACCTTCCATACGTCTTTGTAGACATCACCACGTCCTTTACAATGTTGGTGGGAATCTTCTTCCCGTCTGTGACAGGTGCACAGCTATCTTATCCTTTCTTTAAAAGACCACATTCATTGTTCATTTCTTGAAAGGGTTGTACTTCTGTTCTTCTCTCTCTCTCTCTCTCTCTCTCTCTCTCTCTCTCTCTCGTTCATTCTTGCTTTTTATCTCACTCGCTCTCTCTCTCTTTTCCAGGTATCATGGCAGGCTCAAATCGCTCAGGGGATCTGAAGGACGCCCAGCGCTCTATTCCCATTGGAACTATCCTAGCCATCCTCACCACCTCTCTGGTCTGTATCCTTAAACAGGCACTCAGTCAGACATATGCACTCTGGTTATCATCAGTAGCTTGAGTCTGAGTTGTTCTTGCGTTATTGAAACTTTTTCCTGAGTAAGAGTGGCAGATCTGAGCAGCGTGGTGCTGTTTGGGGCCTGTGTGGAGGGAGTGCTTCTTCGAGACAAGTGAGTCCTCGCTTCATTTTATCCATTCATCCGACAACTTTTTATTTTGTCTACTTCTTGTAATTCTGGTGCTTTTTTTCTTGCTTTTTATCCATCTGTCTCTCTACATATCCAGCCATCTGTCAATTCATACGTCCATCTAGCCATCATTCCACCTGCATACAGTTGTATTTAGTTTCTCCATTCAAATGTAGACCTGCTCACATCACTCCTAACCTCTCTCAGCTACATTGGCTGCTGGTTTCATCCCATATGAAGTTCAGAATCTTGCTAAGCCCACATCCTGTAAACTCTGTTATTCTCTTTCTCAATCTCTCCATGACTACTCTTCTTCCTCTACTTTCAGGTCTGAATTAAAGACTTTTCTGTTCTATGAACATTTATTTTTCTTCCTCCTTTACCGCTTAGTCTGCTTCACTTTTTTTTTTACCATGTAAAGCAACCTCGGGATTTTGAAAGGTGCTGTATGAATGTAACTAATTATTATTATTTTAGTTCTTTTCCATCCATCTATCCATCCATCTTTCTTCCTTCCATTTGTTTCATGTTTTTTCTTTCTTTCCTTCCTCGTCTCTCTCCGTCCACAGCTGTCATTTCATTTCTTCATGTTGTTGTCCGGCAGGTTTGGAGACTCAGTGAAAGGGAACTTGGTCGTAGGCACACTCGCGTGGCCCTCCCCGTGGGTCATCGTGATTGGATCTTTTTTCTCGACGTGCGGTGCAGGCCTTCAGTCCCTGACCGGCGCCCCGAGACTGCTGCAGGCCATCGCTAAAGATAACATCATC
The DNA here is from genome assembly GCA_030068235.1 of Notoglanidium macrostoma. Taxonomy (NCBI): domain Eukaryota; kingdom Metazoa; phylum Chordata; class Actinopteri; order Siluriformes; family Auchenoglanididae; genus Notoglanidium; species Notoglanidium macrostoma. The sequence continues at coordinate 6,228,111 of JAQQZR010000013.1, read as the reverse complement.
CCCTTCCTCAGAGTGAGTCCCGTGTGTGAATCTGTCGGTGGGACAAAGTTTTAATTAATTTATTTTTAGTTGATTTAATATTTTTAAATCAGACACACAGGTGTGTATTAAAATTAAAACACGTGACCTGGAATATCTTCAAGTTGAAAACTTGCTCGTGCTAAACAGTTTAGAGAATCTGTATGATACACTTTCAGAGTATTTGTTCTCTTTGAAGCTTTTTTGTTCATAGTGTTAATGACTCTCTCTGCAGGTGTTTGGTCATGGTAAAGCGAATGGAGAGCCTACATGGGCTCTGCTGCTGACTGCCTTCATCGCTGAACTGGGAATCCTCATCGCTTCACTGGACTTGGTCGCCCCTATTCTTTCCATGTATGTGTACGTGTGTGTGTACGTGTGTGTGTGTGTACACAGAACACACCGAGACCATTTATAAGGATGAGACTGTATATAGTTTATTGTTCATCCATAATTGCACTACATTGCTGCTGAATTCTCAGATCTGATTGGTCAGAAGGTGATTAATATTCAAATCACATTATTATTAACAAATCTGTTCTAACATGTTATTGTTTCTATAGTAACAGCTGCTTCACAGGGATTTGAATGATGGAAAACAGTGTTAATTAACAAGGAATAATTTATAAATATTGCTCTGATGAGGTTTTCTATAAGATGTTTAACATTTATGAAAGAAGAGTCACTACCAGCGCTTTAAAGCTGTTAAGTTTTGCGCTGCACAGAAAGTCATCAAGACAGAGGACTTTGTTCTTTCTTAGTTCATCTACATTTGTTTTTGGCATGCCCAGCCATGTTTTATTCAATTCTCATAACAATATTGGCCTTTGTGATACTGATATTGCAAAACTAATCGACTTTTCCCTCTGCAGGTTTTTCCTGATGTGTTATCTGTTTGTGAATCTGGCATGTGCTCTTCAGACTTTGCTGAGGACCCCAAATTGGCGACCTCGTTTCTCTTATTATCACTGGTATACACACCTGCATCTAAGCACGCACGCACACGTGTGCTCTCTCTCTCTCTCTCTCTCTCTCTCTCTCTCTCTCTCTCTCTCTCTCTCTCTCTCTCTCTCTTTTTCTCAGTCCCCAAGATGCCTGTTTAGTATTTGCTGTTTGAGCTATATGACCTCTCTCCTCTCTCTCAGGGCGCTCTCCTTTTTGGGGATGGTCATTTGCCTGGCGCTAATGTTCATTTCATCGTGGTACTACGCCATTGTCGCCATGGTGATCGCCAGCATGATTTATAAGTACATCGAGTATCATGGGTACGTTGCCATGAGAACCAGAATCCTAGCTTGTGTTCATGCATTTGGCAATTGCTGGAAAAAAAAAAACACAGAGGGGAAAAAAGATAGTCACTTAATCTGCTCACAAGAATACTACTTACTTGCTTAGATGGAAAATTTGGTGCATCGATTCATGCATTGTCACTATATAACAGAGCCATACCAAAAATGTCAAAATGGTACATCTTTTTATGCCAATTGCATTACCATATTCTGTTGTATTTTTATACAGTATTTAATATCGTGCCAGTTAGTGTGTGGTTTAGCCTGTCATGTAAGTGCAATAAATGTTTTTCTGTTCTACACTTTTGTGTTGCTGTTGATTGTGAATCCTTGTCACGACCTTTTAATTATATTTCAATACCAGCTTGCATGTTAATTTTCTTTCATGTTTTGGAAAGTCAGTGAAGTGTGTGTGTGTGTGTGTGTGTGTGTGTGTGTGTGTGTGTGTGTGTGTGTGTGTGTGTGTGGGGATGTGTGTTTTACAGAGCAGAGAAAGAGTGGGGAGATGGAATTAGAGGTCTCTCTCTGAGTGCAGCTCGCTTCGCTCTGCTCAGACTAGAGGAGGGGCCACCACACACCAAGAACTGGAGGTATATACTCCCACACACACGAACCACTTTTCCACCAAGGCAGTTCGTGGGCCAGCTCAGATCCAGTACCTAATCTCGAACCAGTTCTTCACGTTTCGACAGCCAAAGAACCTGCTCTCGGGCAGGAAAACAGGTTCAGGGGGGCACCGACATTTTGCTGGTTTAGAACCAAGAATCAATCTTATGTCAACCAAGAATCTAGAACCAAGCTTATGTCAGGGGATTGGGGAGGGATTATCAAGAGCAACTGAAATCGTGTGACTGCCATTTAAAAAAATAAAATAAAACAGAGCTAGTGCAGTGTCTAGCCTGCCTAATCCACAGGTCTGAAATAGATACAGAAACAAAAACAGATTTCAGAAAAGCAATTTTGCGATTTCTGATGATAAAAACAAAAATGGTCTATTAATTTCTGTTTCTGACACAAAAATAGAAAGAGCAAATGCATTAATGTCCTTTCAATAATCAGTTATATGGGCTAGGAAAAAAGCAGAATGTGCTGACTAGACTCAAGCTCTCCATGTTGTCATGGTAACATTGAAACTAATACGTAACCTGCAGACTGATTAGGGTTGTCTTCTGTATGAAATCTCTCAGTTCATGTGGTTGGCTAGTACGGTGTATGTACAGAACATTTTGTTCACTTTGTGTGTGGGAAACACTTGTGCATGGCCTTAGTGTTGCTGTGATAATGGTGACGTATACAGTGACCTAATGACGTGGATATATGATGGCTCTTTAGCCCTTGGAAAAGCAAACCAGCTCTTAGAAAGTTCATGAGTTGAACCTCCTCCGAAGTGACACTAGAACCAATCAAGCACTAGCACCTAGTTCACATTGGTGGAAAGGGGGTAACAACTTTATAAGTAAAATCTTCTTTCGAGTACAAATACTGTACATGCTTTCTCTTGCTGTGTGTGTGTCTGTGTGTGTGTGTCTGTGTCTGTGTCTAGGCCTCAGCTGCTGGTCTTGCTGAAGCTAGATGAAGACGCTCATGTTAAATCTCCACGCCTCCTGACATTTGCCTCTCAGCTAAAGGCCGGGAAAGGTTTAACCATTGTGGGCACCGTCATTACCGGAAACTTCCTTTACTCTTACGGAGAGTCGCTTGCCGCCGAACAGGTTCTGTCCTCCTTATTCCACCTATTTAACAATTTGTCTGTATATGTGTATATTCAAACAAATATATCACTATACAGTCGAGCATCAAATGCAAGCGTGTGTTCACGGACAAATTCATACACCTATCGACGTTCAGTTTCACTCCATCATTTAATTCAAGCCTATTTCATTTAAGCATGCTGTAGTAGATATAGTAAAAGTTATGTACATGCAGCAACGTTTCTAGTTAGGGCTGTAAAAAAAACTGCAAGGCAGGGGTAAAGAGATGCAGGCTGAAAGGAAAGAAGGCTTTGTTATTCTGAAAATATTCTACAGTCAACCACATGTTGTGTAAAACTTTTGTTATTTTGATTTATATGGACTTTTAGCACTTTGTATGAGCTGTAGAGGTATGCCTCTCATGAAGAAGTTCCCCCTGCATGCATTTTTGTTGTCCTTGAAGTGAAATCTAAATACAATCCTGAGTGTATTTTAAGACTTGGTGTCTCTTTAAATAGTGTAGAATAATACACAAATTAATTATTTTGCCCTGATTGATTTAGTTTTATCACTGAAGCTGAAAAAAAATTTGTAGCCTGTGTAAGGCACTGTGCAGTTGGACACGTTCTTTGATAATAAAATAGCAGCGTCCTGAATCAGTTAATCAAGATAACTAGTTGACTAGTAAAAATTAACAGTCCTACACCTCCTACTAACCCCTAAAGCCTTGAAAATGTTATCATAGGAAAAAGTGGCTTAGTTAAATATTAACCTGTGTGGTGTGATTACTTTTGCAACCCCCCCTTTTCCCCCTCGTATCTGCAAACAAGCAACTTATTTTTGTGTTATAGCTTTGATTTAGTGTTGTGGGTGCACACGTTTACATTAAAATTACTAGTTTCATTGATCACTTTGAATGACTTGACAACAAGACATGGTTTATAAAGATATATTGCTTTTCTTTGCTTTACTTTCAGCTGAAAAGTTCACATTTTTCAATCCACACCTCACGGTTTTCTCGCTTCTTTTGTCTCTCTCTCTCTCAGACACTGAAACACCTAATGGAAAAGGAGCGGGTGAAGGGCTTTGTGCAGTGCATCGTGGCCCAAAAGCCACGCGAAGGCATCAGTCACATGATCCAGTCAAGCGGCCTGGGCGGCATGCAGCCAAACACGGTGGTAATGGGATGGCCACACGCCTGGAGACAGAGCGAAGACCCGCAAAGCTGGAAAACCTTCATCAGTGAGTGAGCTTGTGAAGAGCGCTTGTGTGGTTTATTTCTCGAAAACCATAATATAAACAAAAATGCTTTGTAATTGAAAATTTTAATCATGTTAAATATGTACAATTAAATGTTCAGATCCAACGAAAATGCTGGAGATTGTTGCTATCTGGAGGCCTGTATTCATAATGATTCAAATTAAGACAAAGTCCTGGAACTAGTACAATAAAAAAAGTGCTAGCTGAGTTTAAACAAATGCTGTATGTGAGAACTGTGCTTGATAGGCATATTTATTTTGTGCTTGTTGATTGCCTGCAAAATTACATTTTAATGTCAGAAAGAATTGAAACAGTTAATACTTATATGAAAACAGACAAAATACTTACTCTGTAAGATAGCTGTAACAGATATTAGATATATTATATTATTTCTGCATGCTAGTTTGGTTTTTCTCTGTATGTAATGCACACTCTCTGCTTTATAGACACCGTGCGCTTGACGACAGCAGCCCACCTCGCTCTACTGGTGCCCAAGAACATCTCTCTCTTTCCCACGAACAGCGAGCCTTACACAGACGGCTACATCGACGTGTGGTGGATCGTGCATGACGGAGGCATGCTCATGCTCCTGCCCTTCCTACTGCGGCAGCACAAGGTGACAGAAAGAGCACAGCTCCGTAAACTCCATTCAGTTTCATCTGTGTTTTTAAGTCTGTTACCAGTTTGTGTGTGCGTGTTAGGTTTGGCGTAAGTGCGGGATGCGCATCTTCACCGTGGCTCAGATGGAGGATAACTCCATTCAGATGAAAAAGGACCTGGCCACCTTCCTCTACCACCTGCGCATAGAGGCAGAGGTCGAGGTCGTAGAGATGGTATGAAAGGATATCTAATATCATATAATAATATATCATTCATTTATATAAGCATATATATATACTGTATACATAAAACAATATAGTATATAAAATAGTATAATAACATTTACAGTGGAGTCTAAATTTTATTTTAATACTTGTAATCTTTGATCTTGAATTATTTTATTGTTTACTGTATATACCTTCTACATGTAAAATAATAGTATTTAGTATTTGTATCTGTAGTAATGTAGCAAACTCTCTCTCTCTCTCAGCATGACAGTGATATCAGTGCATATACCTATGAGAGAACATTGATGATGGAACAGCGATCTCAAATGCTCCGCCAGATGCGCCTCTCCAAATCGGACCGAGACAGAGAGGTTAGAGTGAGTTTGTGTGTATGTGTGTGCGCGTGCTATATTAAGGTCTTTTATTCTGTAACCAAACTTCTTTGGATGTTGCTGTTGAATAAGAACTGTCATTAAGTGTGGTTTTTTATTTTTTTTTACAAATTTTTAAATGTAGCTGTTGTTACATTGTTATATTTTTTTATGTGTGAAACAGGAATGTTTTTTTTTTCCCCCCAAGAGTTTGTATTTTCAGTATTATGGTCTTGTAGCGAGGAGACTATCAATTGCAGGCCCAGAGAGAAGCAATAAAAGGAGTGAAAGTGAGAGAAAAACAGAGCAATAGTGACCGATATAAGGAGAAGAGATGGGTCTCATGAAGGAATTGCTGGAGATGGAGTGTGTGTGAGTGCATTTGTGAAATTGTGAAACCAAGATTAGATTGTGTGTGTGTGTCTGGATAGGCACAGCTGGTTAAGGACAGGAACTCGATGCTGCGCTTGACCAGCATCGGCTCTGACGATGACGACGACACAGATGGAGCTGGTGGGACAGAAAAAATGGGCGGAGCCTCTGAGCATAGGCGTGTCCACATGACTTGGACTAAAGACAAAGCACTGGAACTGCGTGCACAAGCTCACATTCCCTCCGGCTGCAGCACACCCGAGGGCTTCAGAGACATGCTCAGTATCCGGCCGTGAGTTTTACACACATTCACACACACCCAATCATCCATCCATCCATTTACCCTTTATCCATCTAGTCATTCTTAACCTGTCCATTTAGCCTACAAACATCTACCCAAGCATTCATATAGTCTATAGATCTACTCAACTATAGATCTACCCAGTCATCCATGCATCCATCTTTCCAAGTATATATGCACCCAATTATTCATCCATCCAGCTGCACATTTCTATATATCTATTCATTTGCCCTCCATCCATTTATACCAGTGGTTTTATGAGAATGTGCTTCATCACTCCTGCAGGGATCATTCCAATGTGCGGCGCATGCACACAGCGGTCAAACTCAACGAGGTCATCGTAAATAAATCCCATGATGCCCGGCTGGTCCTACTCAACATGCCAGGACCGCCCAGGAACCCGGAGGGAGACGAAAACTGTATCCTTTCTTTCTCTTGCACCTGTGTTAAAAGTTACACGTACATGTGTATCTTGGATAAAAGTGTTCACATGACAGACAGCTATAATACAGTGCACAGACGAACAGTAGGACTACATGCATTTTTGTGCCTGAAAAATTTTACAGTAAATGAACAAATCAGATGCAAGTATTATATCATCACACTCTTAATTCTCTCTTGTCACTTAAAATAATGGCTTAAGTGCAAAATTGCATGAAATTAAATGTTAAAAAAAATACAAAAATCTCTGGTAAGATTTTTTTTCCCCCAGTTTATTACTTATTCCTGTTCTTTGCATGTGTATAAGATGATTTTTTTTCTTGTAATTGTGAAATACATGAACAAGAAAAATAAAAAAATTATAAAAAAATACTGTTATAAATAAGTTTAATGGTTTTTTTTTATTATATATATTTTTTTATAATCATATCTTTTGTTTATCATTATCTTCTCAATGCTTGATTATGATTGGTTATAAAGTACGCCCCATTGAGATTTATTTCTTACTTAGTTAATTATTTGCTGTGATGATTATCCCTGACTGAAAAACGCAGATATGGAATTTTTGGAGGTTTTGACTGAAGGCCTAGAGCGCGTCCTGTTGGTCAGGGGTGGAGGAAGTGAAGTCATCACCATTTATTCTTGATTGCCAATAAAAGTCATTCAGCTGATGATTAACTGAACTGTTGAGCAAAACGCAATGTGGATGACGCGTCACTGGCTGTGTCTCAAACGTGTTCCGCCTACTCCATCAAGCCCCACCCACCATCCACATTGGCCTGTGTTCGCCGGCGCCAATTCTTCTGCACTTGTCACCATTTCCATGTAAAGGACGTGATGGTTATGAGTATGCGTAGAAACGCTATGTCAGACCAGCTGATAAGAAACATACGCATCCACGCACACATTCCTCAGTGAGTGTGTTCCATGGATTGACTCAGGAGATGTTCTAGTTGATGGACCATGAATGAGTGTGTATGTGTGATGATGTTAAGACTGCTTCTATGTTCCAGATTGAACGATTAGTATTAATGTGTTGTTAAAGCTGTTTCAGCTGTTTGTGTTTGATGAGTGATGAGAGTGAAAGGACCAACAATTCAGATTCAAGGGCGACATTCTTTCTAGCAATATAACGCAGGCATTGTTGCACATTTTGTCAATGTTTCAGCATGCTATTTTAGTGTCAGTATTAATGTTCTTGCATGTTAGTGTGTATGAGTGAGCGCGAGATATCCATTTAAGGCTCCTCTTTTTTTCCCCCCTTGAGCAACCATAATGTCCTTTCAGCCTTTCCACTGAAATTCTTGCATTCTTATAATGATTTTATTTGTGGTCCTTGCTACTTTTTTTACGTGTGCAGATCACCTGCCCATTGCAGCGCTTTCAATGTATGTTTTAAGTCAGAAAAATTATTCTTTGCAGATTACCTATATATATTTTTTATTTTTATTTTTTTAAATGTGCAGAGATGGCGATGTTTTCTCTGTGTTTCATGTGTCTTTGGTTGTACTTTTAAAGCAAAGACCAATTTTTTTGTTATTTCTTTGTTGTCGGTTTTTTTACATTACATTAACATTTCGAAATTAAAGGGTGCAAGTCGACAAGTGGGAAATAAACTGATTTTGGAAGGAAATTGATGTTGGCCTCATGCGTTGAATTAACTTATTACACTTCCACGTCATGTTCATACTCCAGTTGATGAGTGATGATAAAAGCTAAACTTTACATGTAGCATCTTTCATACATTTAAAATGTTTTACAATATCAAGAAAAACGAAAAGGGTAGTTGAAAAATAAAACTGATATAAATAGTATAACGTAGTTTTTCATATCATAAGATAAATAATAGCAACAAAAAGAAACTATAAAATATTAAATGTAAGTGTGTAAACAGAAGAAAAAATACTTTCATAGAAAAATAAGCAGGCTAGAAAGCCAGTGAGGCAAATAGTATAAAACTAATCAAAACTTTCTACTAAAGTGAACAATAATGCCTGACTGTAATACAAGTCCATTTTAAAATAAATAAGTCCAACATTTAGATTTTTTAAAATATATTTTATATAAATTAAGGTGTAAAATATTAAAATTGTAAAGCCTGCATTAAAAATAATAATAACTTTACATTTTTTAGCTCAGTTATAGTCCTAGATCAACCCATAATACTACTCAGCCTTACTACAGTTACACGGTGCGTCTACACTCTTTACACTGCATGACTACACGCTCTATATCCTATATGCATGCATTTTGAGCTTGACCGGATGTGCAGCGTTCACGACTAAGTGGGAACTGGGAAAGATCCCTTTGAATGACTCCAACTCGTCACTCATGCCTGGAAATGTCGAAGTTTTTCGAGAGCTCCGACTCCTCCGAGTTGCAATTCCGTGACGTCAGGTCAATATGGCGGCGATAAGAACAATAAACAGCTTGATTTAAGGGTTTAAAGCACTCTTTTGAGTTTCTGTTTGGATTTGAAATCGTTAAATACTGACTGATACGTTGTTCAAAATGTTAACTCGCTTTCTACAAGATTATTATTATTCGTAGTAGTAGTATTTTATAATATTTCATCTGCTCTTTCATGTCATTTTTAACTGTTGTTAACAGTGAACTAACCAAACAACTCCCTAATTCCAGGTTTTTGTAGACAGCTTCCATTAAGAATTCAATTTAATTCCAACTTCAGACGGCTGAGTTCGCGTGAACGCGCTAATGAAAAAGGAAGTTCCGAGTTGAACAATTCCGAGTTCCCAGTGTTCTTCAACGGCCCATAAAACAACAACCCGGCGGTAGGTCACGTCACGTCCGCTTTTAACCCGGAAGCCGGTTGCCATGTTGTGAGTGTAATGTTTTTTAAGCTGAGAGAGGGGCTTTGGTCGGAGTTTTGAGGCAGAAGCCGTGTCGTTTTCAGGGCGAGTATGGAGGTAAGAAGAGAAGTCGAAAGTTACTCAATGTCAATAGCTCATCTGTCTGGTCCCTCGTCCACCCCCGACATGTTAATTCACACTTTGCTCCTCTAATTCTCCATTAAACAATGAGTTAAAAAAAAGCCACCAAGAAGACGCTCGAGCGCTCCCCATCAACTTACTTCCTTGTTCTTAGCTAGCTTCCTAGCAGCTAGTCACAAACGAATGGCTTTTTGGCTAGCGAGCTAGCTAGCCATCACTTGCTTACAGAAAAGTACTTTCCTATTCATTATTTAGGAATATTTAAGTCGCTTGGTCCTCAGTCTCACTTCAGATCACCACACACTTCATTATGCTGCTGTGCAAGCTAACAAATTCGAGTTAGTCACTTAAATATAAAGCTAGCTACTTAACCATCATGAATCAAATCTCACACTTGTGTTGATGTTGAAAAACATCTTTGTGTTAGTTTGGAAATCTTTCCAGCCCTTTCTGTAGTGTTTCCTAAAGTATACTCCTTGGAAGAGGGATGACCTGTGATGTATTTGATTCACTGTTCTGAAGTGTAAGTGTTAGGCTTAATATTAGAAATATTTACTGGAGCTTTGATGGGGTTTGTCGTAAATATAAAGAGAAAGACTAGAGACTTTAATACAGAATTTAAACTGAGATCGAAGATTGAAATCATGACTTTTTCTTTCTTCTGAGAGTCAAACGTGATGCCAATATCTTCTAAATGAGAACTTTTCACTTTGTCAAATGGTGTATTTGTAATTATAAAATGAGCAATCCTTACCACAGAATTTTTAAGAAGCTCTAAATGAAAAATATCTATCCGCTCGTGTCTGAGTGAGTGATCCCAAAATAATCGATTCTCAGACTCCACTCTTTGGGAATTGAGTCGACTCTAAAGAGTCGAATGTACACAAACGATGCAGAGTAAGAGATTCCGGTGCCGCTGTTATTGGCCTCCTATTTAATTATAAATCGGAATTTCTACTGTGTGTTAGTTTACTATTCATCACCTTGGTTCATAGGAGTTCGTAATAGTTTGTTAAATGAAATATTTGTGGTCTAAGAGCATATAATCGGACTACTCAAGTTGACAGCTACATATGATGCGCTGTTGTGATTAAATCAAAGTGCTTCTAATAATCTAACGTAATGAGTAAACTTTTAAGATAAGAATTTGCTGAATACAAAAATAGCGCAATGTGGCTTTTGGAATCAAGAATCAATCGATTGCCGACACCCTAAATCGGAGCCGACTCCGTCAGTCTCGACTGAATTTAAATCTGTGCCGGTTCTCCGTTACGTTAGGCGCCGTTCGGACCGTTCCATTACTCGGAATTTGAGAGGGGGGGACGGTGTATTTTTGAAAACGCGATTCCTGGTGAGGCTTCATGTTTACTACATATCACTTTCATGATCGAATGTAGAACGTAGTCTACGTGATTTGCTATCAAGTTTGTCCAGTTCAATGGTTTATTCAACACTTGTGAAATATTACGAGCAAATTGTCACCCCTTTGCCGTGCCTCCATCCTGAGGTCGGAATCCGTGTCTCGGGCTCGATTGAGAAGCCTGCGGCGCACGTAGAGCAAGGGGGGGGAAAAGCCTTGTGATGTGACCAGCGGTATCAGCCAGGTTTTTGGTTTTTATGTCGATTTGAATTCGCCTCGGTTTATTTTAACTTGTCTGGATTAGACGTGGTGGTGTGGTTAATATCGGACGCAGTGCTAAATGTGGAATTTTGCTGTGTAACCGGTGTCTTAGCCGTGTTTTTCCCCCCCATGTGGCTGTCATTCAAATGGAATCCACGTTAGCAGTGAGCTAACCTGCTAGCTAGCACGCCTGCTTTGCTGCGCGCAGGACTCTTCTGCTATCCTTTTAAACATAAATGTGTGTGATTTCGTCTTTTAAGATTTGTATAGAATAAAACGCCACGAGTCCACACGCGCTCTAAGCGGCTGCGTGCTCTGCATTGCAGTATGCGTCAGTCATGCGGGGCAGCGCTATTCGAGTGTGAGAGAAGAGAGAGGATTAAACCCGGGTTATTTCTGGCACTGGAGTAACGCTGGGGTCACTGGATCCATTCAAGGCCTTACAGTTCACTAGCTCACCCGGTGGATTTCTGCGACTCGCCGTCGGTCGGCGTCACACTGCGGTTCAAATTGCATGTTTCTGCGCATGCGCACGCCAGTCATAAAATGGATCTGAATTTTTACTCGGATCTGACGGATGGGACCGGACAGCCAGGGGATCCCGAGTTCCTGGACGCACAAGCCTTTAACGGATTTGATGCAGTTCAAAAGGTGATCACTGAAATCCTTTAAAACGGTGGATCTCAAACTTTTTGTAGCCAGGGAGCCCTTTAACTGTAAAATAACTTCCAAGATCCCCCAGGTTAGATTTATTTCATGAAAAAAAAATCTTTTTGGAATTGTCTATTCCTTAAATCTGCACTGATAGAACGCAGAAGGTCTGGGTTGACTGGTGTTTGGACCCCTAATTTTGATAATGCGACATTATGATTTCCACCATTGCTACTACGCTTCACGGACCCAACTTTGAGAACCAATGCTTAAAAAAAAAAAGAATCCTGCGTTTAGAGATTGTGTAAAAGATGTAGAAATGTAATCTGTAGATTATAACCTTTCTGCTCAGTTTAATTTCCTTAACGGAAACCTCCAGACTGAAACACGTTGTGTGTGTTTATAACGAAACGTTTCAGATGTTCCTTAAGGCAGGTGTGTGTTGCTCTGATGTCGCAGCGGGCCATTAGCCCTCTTCGGATTGGTTTAGTTTACGAGTGTGGCGTCTGATCGTTTTTTTACACGTTTTTCTCTCACAACGACGTCCCAGGCAGCAATAAAATGACCACACGGAGTGAATTTCTTGCAGATTGCATTTTCTGTCAGCCCAGTGTGTGTCCTGTGGCCGTGTGGTCACGCTTCATTCACAACATGGTGGTCAAGCAGTCGAAAAGGCACCGGAGCAGAGCTGAGAAGCTGGATCTTTCTTCAGTCCTGGGCGTTCCAGCATCAGTTTCGAAACACTATAAATAAACAATGATAACGTATATGATTTTTTGTTTCACCACTAAGTTAGTATCTGGGGAAGTGCACTGATACGTAACACTGTAATAATAAATACAGCAAGCAGCCAAACATCTTTTTCTTTGGTGTTTGAATAGAAGGTCACAGATACGTACAGCTAGATTAACATTTTCAGACGAATTTGACGGACAACAGTAGATAATTCCGAGGTGATGAGCTTGATGATGATGGCGTTAATGCTGGTACTAGAATGAAATTCTAGACTAAAGGACAAAAGTGCTGCCGCATCGCTGTAGTTAGGCAGCGATGAATCAAGAGCTAAATACCTTCAGCACTTCTATGAGAAGTGTTCGAATTGCATTGTGGGTAACGTAGGAACGTTAATCGTAAAAAGACCAACAACAAAAGTCAAGTCAGAATTTCATTACAAAGTAATCATTGGATACTGTTAAAGATGTTAATCATAATCATGCAGTTCATTCACAGTGGATGTTTTTTTTCTTTCTCAATTTGGATAACTTGCTTTGCTTCTTTTTCAGTTTCCTGGAGGAAGCGACAACTTTTTGCCCATCAGTGGAGAGGGCCATCCTTTCCTGTCCTCCTCCGAGGTACCGCTCCACTCCACATACTCCCTTCAAATCCAGGATGCCGAGGTGCTTTGTGTGCAGAGTGTTTTACTTCTTTCTGTCCATGTCATTGTCCACTTTGTCCCAAAGCCAGAATTGAGGGTTTGTTGAACGTGCTTCTAGTTACGCAGATGCACCAAGTACACTTTTTTTTTTCCTACACCTTTTTGTCTGTACCTCTCCATGTCGTCAGAGTGGTACTTTCATCTTTTATACCTTTACTGTGTATCATATAAACATCAGCTGTTGACCTGCATCTATTTAAAATTTTGTGATGTAGAACACAGAATTCATCTGTGCAGGTCTTGAGGTAGCACGTTTGTGTCTTGAGTTAAGACCTAAATCTGCTGAAAGTTCTGGTAGCAAAGCTAACGTGCGTGAAATGTCCTTTGGTTTTTAGTAAAGCTGTTACTTAAATGTCGATGTGATATTATTATTATTATTATTATTTTATTTATTTTTTTTTTACACCCCCAGACACGCTCACAAGAGAAGAGTAGCCCTGAGTGAGTAAAGTTGAGGTTCTTGCACTAAAGTAAGATCGCAATTTACGTTCGATCCATAAGAGACTACTTTAAGCTGTGACTAGTAGGCGCTCTCGGACCAAACAGTTCTAGGAACCACCTATGGGGGGGGTTGAGTTTGTGTTCGCGTTCGCACTGTTAGTAGGAACGCCAAAGTGACGTAAACCGTCTGGCTGTTGCAGCGACGTGACCGGTGTTCTTGCATTGCTGTGCAACTTCCAACGTTCATTGTCATGTTACGGTGGCATGTTTCTGTAGAAACGGAACATTCCACTACGCTGTAGAATGGGTGAGACCAAATGTTGCGTGCTGAGAATAAATTCTTTGTTGAATTATAAAGACTAAATTTGTGGTGGAAAATATTTGGTGAGTGACTGGTCATATATAAAGTAATAATCTGTGTCAGGTACACATATTTCAATCACTGTACACTTATGTCACTTGTGGTTCCTATTGTGCTCTGAGAGTACCTACTCTGAAGTAGGAGCTTAAAAAAGTTCCTTAGAATGGCGTTCAAAGAACCGTGAATATCAAAAGGGGGTAATTTCTCCAACAGTTCTAAGAACTATTAAAAAAACGTTCCTCCGGTCCGAAAGCACCTATTGATCTAATGACAGCATGAGGGGCTTGAATAGTGCAAACCCTGATTTAATTCACGAGGGAATTCCCGAGTTCTGTGGATGTCTGTAAGCAGGGAAATCACCAAACTGTCCTGAGCTCCAGCCCTGAGTGAGTAGAGTTGAGGTTCTTGCACTGAAGTAAGATCGCAATTTATGTTCGATCACTGTTTCTGAACGTGTAGCCTACCGACACACAGATAGCTCTTTGTCTGCACTGACAGCCTTGTGATATCCAATGTTTACTTTTATCGTAACTGAAAATGTTCTCAGAAATGATTTAACGCTGACGATCTGTACAGGATCTTATCTTCTAATCAGTCACAGTTTCTGATGATTATAAAAATACTGACAATACTTTATTCAAAATTTATCCTGATGTATATTATATAGTCATATTAACCAGCCTTAAGACTCACCACTAATTATATGTGCTTGATTGCCTGCTGTAAATAATTGCTTTTCAGATAATAAGGCACAATATGCAGTTTGGCAAGTATTTGAAGTTATAGATAAATAAAGCCCCAAACTAAGCTGTAGAATGGTTTTAAGCTCTGTACAGACCAAATCCTTCCAATCTGTGTGACCATCATCATGCTAGATCTGAACCAGAGATATTTCTTATAATGTAGTATAATCATACATGTTATAATTGTGTAGCATTTGGTCATTGTGTGTGTGTGTGTGTGTGTGTGTGTGTGTGTGTGTACCCGATCATCTTCCTCTTGCAGACTTTCCACACTCCCAGTTTGGGCGACGAGGAGTTTGAGATCCCACCCATCTCGCTGGACCCGGACTCGGCCCTCAGCGTTTCGGACGTGGTGTCGCACTTCGGCGAGCTGGGCGACGGCGGTCCAGCCCCTGTCGTTCCCGGCAATGCCGTGGTGCAGGGTGACGACCCTTCCTTTGCCTCGACCTTTGTAAACCCATCGACGCAAGGGCTTGAGCATTTGAGTCTGATGACACAGCAGGGAGGAGGACCGATGTTGGGATCGACGCTGGGAATGGTGAGGAGAAAACATGGCTGGGTGTTTGGCAAACGTCGCAACATTTTCTACGTAAATACTTTCCTGATATAGTGAAGTAGGGCAGCTTGAGATTTCTCTGTGTGTGTGTGTGTGTGTGTGTGTGTGTGTGTGTGTGTGTGTGTGTGTGTAAGTAAGGTATACATTTAGCAATAATTTTGCTCATATAGGCCTTTGATTATAAAATAGTTATTAAAATTAGGAACAATGAACAAAGCCTAAGTTTACATCTTATCTTGGATGCGAGACCCGATTTTAAACCACGAACCTAAGTTATCTGACCTTTCCAGGATCTTGGGCATCCCATTGGCTCGCAGTTCAGCAGCTCCTCCCCCATGACCATTGATGTACCACTCCCGGACATGAACCACGGCCTGCTGGGACACAATCCGCTGACCACCATTGACCAGTCAGAGCTGAGCGCACAGCTGGGGCTCAGTCTAGGGGGCGGGGCCATTCTGACACGCACACACTCCCCTGACCATCCGCTGTCCGCCACCGGCTCACCTTCGGAGTCTCTGCAGGATGATGACATGGACGACTTCAGAAGAGTGAGTGTTTTGGTTTAGATCATGGCTCGGGTTAATTCCTTACTAATGTACACCGTAATTAGGGCCTGTGTCCACCAGATGAGTTTTATTTGCGCTGGCAGAACCCACGACTTCATTCTCAGCACTCTGACAGCACTTTTCTCAAGGGCCTCCTGTTGCTATGTTACTAAAACATTCCTTTATTACGAGCACGGAGTCTCTGTTTAGCTTATAAAAGTTAGCTATAGCGATGGAAAGAATTCGTGTCGGTTGCAAATACTGATCATGGTAACCCTTTGACATTAAACCATAAATATCTGGGATGTCAGCGACAGCCAGGATCAGTTTCTCCTGTGCCATTGTTGACCATGTTGCTATTGTAAGCGCTTATTGATTTTGATTGGTCGGTGAGAGAGCAGTCACATTGACGAGCTCATCCGTGTTCCAAGTGTTGAACTGTTTTCGACTGAACGCACCCTGAATGCAGCGGTGGGAAAAAGTTAAGAGCGCATACAATGCATTTGGTGGTCACAGACCCTAAGAATCCTTTCACAAATCACCAGGGATCGTTATGATATAATAAAACATCTTAACAATTGAAACGTAACGGAAACTAATCTTTTTTTTCCTATTATCCTATTCCTTTCTTCTTTTCCTCTACCCTTCTTCTGTCCTCCTCGCTCTGGCCCAGAAGAGCGTGCTGGTGGAGTCCCCTGTCTCTCTCTCCGTCTCTTCTGGTGTCATCTCTCTCTCCTCTGCTGTCTCAGAGCAGCCAGCCGCGTCTGTGTCCTCTTCTCCACCCGCCCTAGCCCGCAAAGGTGTAGGTGTCGGAGGAGCCAAAAAAGGCAAGAAGAAAAAAGATCCCAACGAGCCCCAGAAGCCAGTTTCGGCTTACGCGTTGTTTTTCCGCGATACGCAGGCGGCTATCAAGGGCCAGAACCCCAATGCCACGTTTGGAGAGGTGTCCAAGATTGTCGCGTCCATGTGGGACAGTCTGGGAGAGGAACAGAAGCAGGTATGAATCTGTTAAATCTGTGATCCATAATTTGTTGGGGGTTTTTTCTTGGCTGCTACTCAGCTTTTGTATGCATCATTACTTTGCAAAACATTTTCCATGTTTTGTTGGGTAAGCCAGATGTGGTCAATAGGTTTGCTCAGGTAACACGCACCTTATAACTATGTTTGGTCATTCTGTTTGTTTGTGCTTCAGGTCTACAAGAGGAAGACTGAAGCTGCTAAGAAGGAGTATCTTAAAGCACTGGCTGCTTACAGAGCCAGTCAGCTATCACAGGTAACATGCAGTCAGCCAGTCATATTGCTTAGGTGCCTTTTTGAACAGGTGCTAGTGATACCGTAGTGTACTGTAGAAATTGTACATTTATTACAAAGCCTTACATTTACATTAGTCATTACTGACCTTTGCAGCCCACTATTGAGGTGCTGGACACGGCGCCTTCTCCACCCGCCGCTCCTGTTGTGAATCCTGCTCCTGAGGCTCCACCCCCTCAGCCAACGGCCACACGCTCCAGCCGCATCCCAGTGCACGCACCCGACAACAACACCATCACCAACATCTGCACGTCGAACATCATCATCGATTTGCCGCAGGTGACCACACGCTCACGCACAAGTGCCCACAAGCCGCCCGCTTCCTCGGCTTCGCCCACCGCGCCGACCCCGACCCTGCCCATGGTCACCAAGATAATCATCCCCAAGCAGCCTTCAGCCCGCCTGCCACCGCCCCTGCAGCAGATGCAGAACACACCGCCGCCCCCACGCCTCCAGCAGATGGTGCATTCTGTTGCTCCACCACCGCTCCAAGCCAAACCTCGTGGAGGGGGTGCGGTCGGCCAGGCCGCCGCCCCTGTTGCTGCCACACCTCCTCCTCCGCTGCAGATCAAGATAGTCCCTGCCCCTGCTCAGGCGGATGTAGCCACACCCATTATTGTGACCAGTACCACAGAAGCCCCCACGGACGCTGCCGCCATGGAAGTGGACGTGGCCCAGCCTGGCACTATAGTCACCGCAGAAACGGAGGAAGGGGTATGATGAAGACTAAAGTGCACCGGAGATTTTGACTCTCGTGTTCTGTTCTGATAATTTAAGGCAGTATAAAATTTAAAGAGTAAAACACAGCAGGCCATCTGTTATAGTAAAGTAATCAATGACTAGGTGGTGTGAAGCGTTCCTTTTCAGTGCCTTGATATTTTATGCGAATGTTAGTCTGAAACATTAACACTGCTCTCAGCTCAAAACAAACTGAACAATTTCTAACAAAAACATAAGGATTATCTTTTTTTCTTTACTTCAACTTTTGCAGAATGTTGAAAGTGGGGGTTAACGTGAACAGAACATAAGAGTTAGAATCCCAAGATTCATCCAATTGGCTCTGACATTTGACAGTATTGATTTATTTCTTTGTTTTTATTACCATTTTTATTCTTGGCCTTCCTTTCTTCTCTACCAGATGGAGGTGGAGCTGAACAGCTCGCCATCTCATGAGGTGGCTCCTCCTGCAGGTCCTGCTGTGTGTGTGCGTGCTGGCTGCAACAACCCACCTGTGGAGAGCAAAGACTGGGACAGAGAATACTGTAGCAACGAGTGTGTGGCCACACACTGCAGGTACAAAAACACATGCGTCTCACCCAAGCCCAACTAGCAAGCATAAATCTTCACTATGTAACGTGTGGAAGAGTTGGAGAAAGACAATGTGATAAATGTAACGCACATTATTTGTTGCCACTTGACATGAAGTCGTAACCATTTATATATTATATACAAATGTTGCATTGTAAACATTTATAGCATTGCTGAATTCTCCACTTAGATTGGTCAGTTTTGTTTTCTTTAACAGCAGCTATGACTAGTTATTGATTTATATTAAAGCACTATATAAATTAAATGGTGTTGACAAATAAAAATATTATCAATTACTTCTCATAACCAGCACTGGTATCATGCTCGTTTATTATTACATTCTTTATGACTATCGCATTGTTAACCAGTTTGATATTTGCTGTTTGCCTGAGCAGTCTTTTCTTTGTCGTTCTGCCGCAGGGACGTGTTCATGGCCTGGTGTGCGATCAGAGGACAGAACTCCACCACCGTCACTTAAAACCCAGCACACCAGACACACAGCGAGAAAATGTGGCGTGTATTTATCAATAGGAAAGCTTTTGAGAGGAATTTCGTTCTTGTTCATCACTACTCGTGTCTTAAGTTAACAGTGAATATGATGATTTTAAAGGGATAAGCTGACCAATCAGCATCAGTATGGATAACTGTGCATACAGTCTATTAGTTATTGGCTGTACTGATGAGCTACATGATTGGCCTATCCATTTAAGCACAAAAGTGAAGACTAAGACCGCATTTCATTCCTTTGGAGTTTATCAGTTTTAGGTGATAAGTAAATCATTGGAAGGTTTGGGAAGCAAGCATAAAATGCTGAATTTGAATAACATGATCTAAGTAGTTGGTGAGTTATTAGTTCAGTCTTCCTTCAAAATTTGTGCACCCAACATGTAAAAAACATTTTCAACCAGCCAAGTTCCATGTGGAGTGGAGACGATATTACAAATGTTGAAAAGAAATAAGATTTTCATGACTCACTAAAAAAGGCACTACATTTTTGATCTGTCAGTGAGACAGATATGATGGAAGATGACGTTATAGAAGGACGGTGCCAAACTTTTTAGAGTTAAAATAAATTTCTGTCTTTCCAAAATGTAAAGTTATACTTCCAGTGATGCAGAATATGTTTGTGATTTGCTTGCGAGTTCATGGAGAAGGAGAATTCTCAGAAATGTCAAATGCCCAGGACTAGCTCTGTTGAATACAGTCGTAATTTGCTGTACTGTAATTTCTCACTCACATGAGGACAATTACAAACTCCGATCATGATGTGCGCACACAACCTCAGACTGTGGATGGTTACTCCAGTGGAAATATTTACATGGGTATGATAAAATATTTTGAACAACGGACACTAGAGCTTTTAAATATGATGTACTGCTACATGAACAAGATCAGTGTTTTATATTCCAGAACGGAGTTTCTTCCTTATTTTGCAACCAGCAGGAGACTGTGTTGGAAACGAATTGCGGAATTTCTACATTATTTTCTGTTACGAAAACAGTTTTTCCTTTTTAGTGACTTGCATCAGTGGAGTAGACATTTTCATGTTAAATAAACATCAATTATAAGTCACTTGTGTTTAGTGTGTTACTTTTCTTACTTCTGAAAAATGTTTTAAGAGACAACTGATTCATGTATTTACAAGTCAATAAAGTAAGTGTGTGAGTTGTCTTGGGATGGCATTATGTTCATGAAACTTTTTTTTTTAAGTTAATATGTTAGAATTGCTGTTTTTGGTGGTCTGTTGTTGTAAAGAATGGATGCAGTGAAGCAATGACGGGTTTTGGACTGATCAGCAAGGTCCTCTACGTATTCCAGTTGTACTAAACTAACCAGTAATCATTAGCACCTTTGGGAGCAAACTATAGCTTGTAGAACTACATAACATTAAACAGTAAAAATAATAGCCATGTTCAGGGTAATTTTGAATGGATAGCTTTTGATCAGGCTGAGGCTAAACAGTATTAGAAAATTGATACCTGGAAGTTCAACTGTGTCAAACAGCAACACCTTTTACAATTATTCCCCTGATTGAAATCACACTAGTTATTAAACTTTGTGAACACCTGACCAATGACACCTGTATATGCCTGTTTTGGGATTTTGTGCCTGTTTTACTGTTTAGAAAAACCCTCTCTTTTTGGAAGGCTTTTGTCTGGATTTTGGAGCGTGGCTGTAGGGATTTGCAGATTCAAACACAGGTGAATGTGATGTCAGACAAAGAGACCTGGGGTGCGGTGGGTGTTCCAGTTCATCCCAGAGGTGTTCAGTGGGGTTGGGAACATGGTTATGTGCAGGACGCTCAAGTTCTTTCACTCCAGGCTCTTCCAAACCATATCTTCATGGATCTCACTTTATGCATCGTCATGGTCAGGTGTCCACAAACTTTTGACCATGTAGTGTAGTATTCTGCGAGCGCACTCTACAATGGTACGGAAGTACGTGATTTGAGATATAACTTATATTTTACAAGCCCATGTGGTTGTGGTGTTTCACTACAACTTCCTCTGTGTGGGAACCATTTTAAATGACAGGTATTGGCGGGAAACTTTGGAAAGGCGGGAATTTGCACGTGCTCATAGCGAGATGGGAGGAGCCTAAGCAGGAAATGCCTTGGGGCGCTATTTTTTATTTAATTTTTTTAATTTTTTTACATGTCTCAATTTATTTAAAAATATATAAACGTATAATGACGTATATATATATA